>BQNB010017819.1:0-14357 GCA_026074375.1 Tanacetum coccineum
AAAACAGATTTAGTACTCTAGCTAAACTACTTGTGCACAAATTTTTAGCTTTTAAGAATCATTTTTACCTGCTGATTTTTGATGGTGAAAAAGGGAGTTGGTTTTTGTTACTTTGACACTTAAAAGAGACTTGGGAGGATTTGACTCAAAAAGTCAAAAGACAAGGGAGTTTTGACAGCTTCTTAACACTCTCAAAACACACTCTTTTTTTGACACTTGAACTCACACTCACAAGTGCTTAACCAAATAAGCACTTGTGATGTTTATGAAAATCTAACAGTCTCAAAGAGGTTTCATAGACTTTTGAAAAACAATTCCCCAACTAAAAATCTTTTAAAAACAGCTTTAAACTAGCTCAAAGCTTGTGCTTAAACTGACTAAGTGACCATAACCCAAAGATAAACCTTTTTGACCCGTTTTGAATGCTATCCCAAACACCCCTTTACTTTGAGCTGTCAAGCCAAAGTGACCTTAAAATCTATTTTAACACTAAAATTATTAAAACCTTTTATCTACTCTTACTAATATTCATCTAATTAAGCTAAATGAACACTTAAACCTACAGCTTATTAGGCGAAATAAGCTACTTACTCTCTTAGCTTGTTAATACTTAAATGACAGTTTTAAAAGAGAAACTAAGATTACTCAAGTTTTATCTAATGAAGACTTAAAACAGCTAAATAACAGGTCTAAACTAACATGTTTGCAAAGATTTGAACAGGAATGGAAAGTCAATAAGCAAATGTTATAAGCTAAAATTAAGCTAGAATGAAATTGGAGAAATGAAACCTTGGTTTATTGTTGCCTCAGAACCAAGCCACTCTATCTGAGTGAGTGGCTTAAAAATCAAATCTTAATGGCACCTTGCCTCTAAACCTGAGCTTAAAAGCTCAATAAGCTTTTGTTAGCTTATTACTCCATAAGCTTCCAAACTTGAAATCAAATGATCAATTATGGACTAAAATGAACTGAAAACAGTATTTAATAGCTTTTAACAAGTTTTAAACTGAGTTTGAGCTTATTAACAAGAATAAGCTCAAAAGAGCTTATTGAGAGCTTATTGAGTAAAAATAGCTTAATTTTTCATTAAAACTGAGAATTACAAATGCATAAGAGAAATTAACTTAAAAATACTTTAAACTACTTTTAAAACTACACTAAAACGACTTAAAAACTAACTATCTTGCCACAATGGCTTACAAGGCTTTTATAGCAAAAAAATACAACTAGGTCTTCTTTCTTCTCTCCTTCTGTTGTGCTTCTTTGAACACACATAAAAGGGATGTGTTTGTTTGTGTGAGAACAAAACAAACAAATCCCTGGCCTTCAATCTTTCTTGGGTCATCCTTTCGCGAACTAAGCCTTGGGAGGGTGATTGCCAACTTGGCAATCTCACAGCTGGAAAGTTAGTGGAGGAGCGGAAGTTTTAACCCATGGTGGGGTGAGGTTTACACATGTAAAACGGCGTTCTTGTAAACCCGTGAGTTGTGTTTGGGCAGGGAAAAAGAGCTGGGAAAAGTTGTTTGGGTTATAACAGGCCCACTTTGTGAACACTAATCTACCAGCCACAGTGTGACGAGTAACTCCCGCGCAACTGGCAAAAGTGACTTGTTACTTGCATCCATCGGCCTTGTTTTTGTTAACTTTTGGGGACTTTATGGCAAAATTAGATCCCCCAGAGTTAGATAACTAGTTTGCACCCCAAGCGTCCCGTCCTTGTGTATTACAAGTGTGGTAGTAGGCAGTTTTTGCCCCCCACTTTGTTACTTTGCTCTAAAATGCAAATAGCCCTATCTCTTCTTCTATTTTCCGACGTTTGCTGCTGTCACATATGTAGGGTAGGGTGGTATACAAGTTCAGGCCTACACTGATAGTGGCTGTGACTTTTGACCTCGGGGTGACTATGGTTACTTTGAAGACTTGACCATTGACTTTTCTGTTGTGTACTTTTTGAATTGAGTGACGTGTTCACGTCGTGTGGGTGCGTTTCACAGTCATTGTCCCGTCCGAAGTCCGGTTTGTCGTTGGGGCTTTGTGTTTCGTCCTTTCATAGTTATCGTTCCTAAGCACGAACACAATTAGCAAAACAAGCGTATATTTGGCGACATTTGTAATCCGATTTTGGTTTAGTGTAGCGCGGTGGTAAAGGGGAAATAGGTTTGGTATTAAGTACATACCAAGCACCAAGTGTTTGTTTGCAAAATGAAGTTTTAAAATGGGTCAAAAAGGCAAGAAAAGGTGTCGCGGGTCTTTGCTACGTTTAGGTTTTCTTAGTTATTTTTCGAGTACACTTGATGAGAAATGATAGATTAGGGAATGTAAGACTTGTATTAAGAGTTTATAACACATTTCGATTAATGGTTTGTGCTTAAAATGGGTGAAAATGGTTAAATGGGTCGCGGGTTAGAGTTAGGGTTCGAACTAGGGCTTTCATGGTTTAATTCTTATACATTTGTGATATAATGATCGGATATGATTTATAAAGTTGTAAATTATGTATCTACAACTTATTTGAGTATTGGTTTAGGTTTAAAACGGATAAAACCCAAGAAACGGGCCACAGTTTAGAAATTAGCTCGTTTTAGGGTTTCTAGGTTTGAATTCGTATAATTTTATGAAATAAGAATGAATATGGATTGTAAATAAAGTGCATTGATTGCTCGTAACTTGTACTTAATATATTGTACAATATTTCTTAGGAAAATGGAGGTAAAACGGTTATTTTGAATATCGTGCATTAATGACTTGTACATTAAGCTTTAAAGGACTTGTACCTTATTTTTGGAGGGAAAGTATATTCAAGTGAGATGTTATATTACTTGTTCATGTGCTTTGATTGATTGTACATTCATTTTGAATGTTAACTTTACATGAAATTAGGGTTTAGGCATAAACGATAACGGTTTATGCTCATTTGATAATATCGTCGTGAAAACTTTGTTAAATGGCTAATGTTTATGATTAAATGGATAATAGATCATTGACTTGACATGTTATGATGTTTTCTTGATATATATGAAGATAGAATTGTCATAGGTAGGTTGCGTGAGCTCGTTAACTTTAGTTATGCAAGTTACGTTGCATAATAAGATATTAAAGCAAAAATTTCCCCGTAAAAAAGTGATATATTATATAACAGAGAGATATTACATTGATAAAAATTTCAGGTTGTTATAAAACATCATCACAGATCTGTCTATAACAACTCCAAACCCTCCTCATAACTCAAAAACAAATCCGACACAAACCTAAATCCCATCCTCATTTAACCAATAACTCATTAGACGAAAATAAATTGAACAACCAAGATCTCAAATTTGGTTTAATTTGTATCTCTTTTGAGCTATAAAGATCTAAAAAGACCTTCACAAAAACAAATAACCATAACTCTTCATATATCTTTTTGAAGTTTTTTACTTCTTTCAATTTTCGAAAGTATAAAAAAGAAACAAAAACAAACTTGTTTTCATTCAATCTTTCTTTCGGTTTAAATCAACAAGAACGAAAAAGATTTAAAAAAAGAGAGAGTGAGAGAGGATCTTGATCTCAATTTAGGTTTTATTGTGCATCTCTTACGAGTTTAAACGATCTTTAAAGATTTTCACAACACAAAAACTGGACTCATCATTGATCAATTTGTGAAGCATAAACTTCATTTATTATATGAAAATTAAAAGAAAGACCAAAACTCTAGGGTTTCAATCTTCTTTTATTTCGATTTATACAAGAAACAACACAAGAAATAACAAAGAACATACCTGTGTTTTTGAATGACAAGGGTTTTGTTTGAGTTTCACTTGATTGGTGTTTGATTAGACAAAGGAAAGAAAGAAAAGATTTGTGTTTGATTCATGATTGTGTAGTGTATCTGTGATAATACTAAGATAAAGAGCTTCATATGTTTATTTGTGTTTGAGACTGCAATGAGATAAGAAAGAGGCATTATATTTTGTATTAGGGTTGGGGGTTGTGTAGTTTGTAGTCTTATATATCGAGATCTTTAGGGTTAATACAGGGCTTCAATTGGACTAATATAAAGATTTGAACTGGAAATTAAAATACATATCGAATTGGGCTAAGATATTTCTTTACATGGATATTATAGATAAAACATCGGCTGGTGTATTTTTTAAGATTGGGCCGTGTGAAAATATCTGATTATCTCAATTCGTTTAGTGTGAGCTGATTTTGGTTTATACTTGTAAATATTTTTTTTCTTTTCACAAGTGATTTGTTTTTGATAAAAGTGTTTTGTGTGTAGTTCGAGTGCTATTAATTGTGTTATCTTGTTATATCTTAATTTTTTATTAGTTCAAATCGAGTCGAGAAACGTTAGATGTGCACGAATATAATTGCGGGTTGATTTTTTTATTTTTTTTGGTTCGTTGGAATTTTTGTGGGATTTTTAGAAATGAGTTGGGTGAGTTAGAGTTAACTAATCGAGTGTATCGGATTTGTTCATCATGTATATGAGTAGTTGGGATAAGTTGAGTCTCAAATCGTATAAAGAAAAGTATGAAAAACTTGAGAAAGAAAACGAAAAATATTTGATCACTTTTTCTTCACTTTATGATAATGACAAACAATATACTACAAAGATTCAAGAACAAGAGCATTCTCATGACACGATGAGTGGTCAATTAGCTGAGCTGAATAACACTGTTAAGATTCAACAAACGAAAATTTTAGATCTAAAAGAGTGTCTATTTAAAAAGGATTCCGAAAATGAACATCTGAAGTCAAAGATTGTTGATTTTACAACGGTTCAAAATCTTCGAGCGCAAGTTAAGGAACTTCAGGGTGAAAATGAACATTTAAATTCAAAAGTTATTGATTTTACAATGGTTCAAACTCTTCAAGTGCAAGTTGAGGAACTTAAGAGTGTAAATGAAAGTTTAAATTTATCGGTTGAAGAGCTATCTAAGGCACGTGCACTTGTAGAAGCAACTTTGAGAAAAAGAGATGAAATGGTTTTTGCTCAGTGTGAGAAAATAAGATTGTTGGAAGAACAATCTGAGCCATTTTATGAGGTACAATCTGAGTTTGATTCAGAAATAGTTCATGACACACACGATAACTCAGAAAAGGATGTTATTTTGAGTTTGCAAACACAATTAAAAGAATATGCTGAATTAGGTGTACGTTTTTCAGATGAAAAATATTGTGCTTTAAAAGAAATTGAGTGCTTAAACGTTGAAACAAAAAGCTTGCAAACTTAAAATAAAGTTCTAAAATCAGGAGAATCTAAGTTGTTAGAAAAGATCGATCAAATGAAATCTCAAGTTTCGGAACTTCTGGAGAAACTTCATATTTCAAATCAAGAGATGAAACAACAAATCGTTATTTTTGAAGAAGACAAACGAATGTTTTTGGCTAAAAATGAATTTCTTAAAAAAGTGTCTTCTTCGGTGCAAAAAGAGTATAATGATTTGTTGGCTTCCAATGATGTTTTGAAACAAAGACTTGAAACAAATTTAAGTTTTCAAAACATGATACTTCTCTTGAGAAATTGATTGAAATGATCGATAAAGAATACGAATCAAACGTTTTAAAGATTTCCATTACAAGTTCAACGTTTGAGACTAAGAATTTGGAACTTGTAAATGAAATGGGGGATATAATGAAATGTTTTGATGAAGAGAAAAAGGCGTTTGAGACTAAGATTTCAAAGTTGGAAAAGGTTTTAGCGCAACGAGTCAAAGATTTTAATGATGTCAAAACAGAGCTTTCAAAAAGAATTGATAAATTTGAGACGTATTTTGCTAATCTTGAAAAACAAAATGCTTTATTAAAATCACAGTTGGCATCTCAAAATTACACTTCGTTGCAAAAAGAAAACAATGATTTGAGAACTTCATATAATGTGTTGAAAGAGAAATATGGAACTTCTTGTGAAAAACTTGAAAAAGAGAACAATGATTTGAAAATGCATTACAAAAGATTGTTTGATTCAATAAAACAGAAAAAAGTTGATTCTCAAGTTTTCACAAAATCAATTCCAAAAGTGAATGTTTCGGAAAAGATTTACACGGGTAAATTTTTAAAACCGATTTCGAAGAAGGTTTCTCAATTTACTACTTATTCTTTGCAAAAAGATATGAAGTATTTGAAGAAACAACATTCATCCAAAACATTTTCTTATCATATTCATGTGAAAAACGAAAGGTTAAAACAAGCATGGAAAAGAAAGGAAAACATTTCTAAACCGTTCAAGTATTCTAGGGATGAAATGTTTTCAATGTGTAAAAGAGATGATTCAGTTTTGAAAAAGGTGAAAGATGTAAGGTTTCCATTCATTTCGAAAAGAATTTTTCAAAGTGAAACACCGAGTTTCAACAATAAATAGAAATCTTCGTCTTCCTCAAGGGTTAAAACATCGAATGAAACACCGGGTTTCAAAACGGTGTTGACACCTTTGAAAAGTTTTAAAACTCCTAATGAAACATCAAGGTTTTATAAGTCAAAATGGACAAATGAGAAGAGTTTTAAGTCTCCGTTGGTTTCAAGAAAGCTATTTCAAAATGAAACACCGTGTTTCAATTCTCCTTGGAATTCAACTTCTATGCATCAAATTGACGCAACTTACGTTTGGTTCTCCAAATATGGTAACCCATTAGCAACGTGCTTAAGTGGGTACCAAAAGTTGTTGTTTAATTTGATAGAAAATTATATAAAAAAATTTAGAAAAGACAAAAAAAAAAGATTTTCTTTTACAAAAGTTTTAGAAAATACAAAAGATTTTCTTTTATAAAAAATTTTAGAAAAGCCAAAAAGATTTTCTTTTATATAAATTTTAGAAAATACAAAAAGATTTTTTTTATATAAAATTTCAGAAAAGACAAAAAGATTTTTTTTATACCAAATTTTATAGAAAATACATAAAGATTTTTTGTTTGTATAATGGCTTTCATACATAATCAGTATGGAACCCGAACTTCATTTGATGGCTAGTGTACATGTCAGTACATAACCCGTGCTTTATAGAAAAGAAAATGTACGCGTCAGTGCATTTATCTTTGAAAAAGAAGAGAAGTCTTCTTTGACTTGAGTCATTGATACATATTTTTGAAAATTTTTATGTGGTATTTAAAAGATAAAATCAAGTTGTTTAAAAAGTCAATGATCTCAAGTTGATGAGTTTCAATCGATTCGAATTTTAAAATGTGATACTTTCAAGATAAAATTAATTTTAAAAGATCTTTAAATCGATGTACTCTTTGTGAAAAGTGTCTAAAGAAATAAAGGACTCAGAAGTGCAACAAGAAACTCCCTCATAAAGGTTTTATCGAAGATTGGTATTTTCAAGGGGGAATGTTCATATATTTTGTTGAAAAAGTTTTCAGAAAGTTATCGAAATGGTAAATTGTTTACATTTCATCTTAACATATCCGTATTTTATGTTTTTAGCTTTATGTTAAAAATGTTTCTTGACATATGTTAAGGGGGAGTGTCTTTACAATGATTGAAAACTTTCAAAGAACAAAAGTTTCTTCTTCATATGTTGTAAGTGAGAAGGATGAAAAATAGAAAGAGAGATTTGAGAGAAAAATAGAAAGAGAGAATTGAGAAATTGTATACTCGAAAAAATGAAAGTATATGTCATGTGCTTCAAAAGCAAGAACAACACATGAAAAGAAAAAGAGAAAAGTATGCAAGAAAAGAAATGCCACCGCATACGAAAACAGATAGAGTGATTGTTCTAAATTCTCTTGATATTATCAAAATCTCATGATACGCTCTCAAATTTTCATCATGATTTTCACAGACATTCTTTCTAAAGGAATTATCTTGGCGTATGTTGCTTGAGTTTCACGGTGTGATTTAGTTACTCTCAAAATACTCCTATGATCTTCTAGAATCGGAATTGATCTACCCCGGAGTCTACCTTCCAATATAGGAAAGTTAGGTCTAGGTGATGGAGTTTGAGGTGCAAATCAACATGTTTTGAATGCCAAGTGGACTTAATAGATAAAAGCTTTGAATGAAAAAGAATGAATGAAAAAAATAATAAAGATGTCAAAAGTGACAAGAATATGACAAAGAAGGATCGAAAGTTAAGCAAAGACAAAGGTCGGAGTTGAAAAGTGAGAGGCTTATAAGAAAATGACGAAGGGTGTTTTTCCTAAACTAAGATAGAAACTGGGTCAACTCATATGCTATCAGATTTCATTCGTTGATTTCTGGTATTGAAGTAGACATCATAGACCCAATGATACAAATGCACAACCCCTCATAGCCACTCAAGTACTTCTCAAAAAGTATTTTAGTAATTTGTTTCATTCTCAATGGAGATTATACACATAATTATCGGACTTCTCATTACGGAGGAATGTTGGTATTTGAACAAAGACATTTGCTCACCAGTCCTTGCTTACTAAAAGTAGCACAAGAGTTCTAGAGCCAATTTGATATTCAATGAAATATCTTTAGGACACAAAAGTACTTTGTATTAAACATCAATAATACAAAATGGTACATAACTATATGTCTTTGTGACATTGCATGTCTATGTGACATTGCCGGAACATTCTGGAGTGATACTATAAAATAGTATTCACAATAATCGAATGGAAATTCTACCAGTGCCAACGTCATGCCAACGCTGAACGTAGGTCACTATTTGAAAATGATTGTTTAATGATTCAAATACGTGTTAACTAGCAATCTATGTGATCTAGTGGTTATGTGTTTCCCAGGGTAACACAACACTAAGTTCACGAGATCAATGCTTATTTGGATTCATGATTATATTTCCGCATCCTTATCATCGAGATATTGATTTGATCATATTTTTCAAATATTTCATCGAGAATTTTCAAAGCATGATCTTGTGATGTATGAACTTCATGGTTAATGTGGAAGATGATTCTTACTCTGATAATTCTCTATTCATCTTCTACAATATACAACAACAACATTTCTACCTTTCACAAGCATGACTACTTCAACGATTATTATAACATCAAAAGTTACCTTTCAACCTTTACGGGAATGATAGCAATCAAGTTTGTTGGTTTGAGGAAGCTTATGGTTATTTTGGGGGAGTATGTTTGTTTATAAAGAGAATGTTTGATTCTTAGAGAGGAAATAAATGATTTCGATTTCAATTTCAGGGACTTCAAAGGATATTCTTCTACCCAGAGCTTATTTCAGAAGCTTATATGGTCATGATGCTCACGATGAATCATAATCATCATGAGGGGGAGAAAATATAAGCTTAGTATTGGCCAAATATGAGAGAGGTAAAGATATAAGTATATTTGGAGAGAAAATGTAAGGTCAATTCAAGTATACAAAATGGGAGAAGATATAAGCAAGAATATATGGGACAAATCAAGAAATTGGCAAAGAAATTGAATTAAAGAAATCGTTATGGTAAAAGTAGCTTGATTAAGAAGATAAGATTTGTATTCGCGATTGAGGTTACTTCATCAAGTGTTTTGAATAAGTTGTAGTGTTTTATTAACTTCAAAGATCGATCAAGATAGTCGGTTCGACGTTTGCATGGATTTACTTCTCAAGAATATCGACATTGTCTTCAACAATTAAGATCACTACTTTAATATTCAAAAGATGGATATGTGATTGAGGGGGAGCTAAAAGAGTATGAAGATTCAAGGATAAAGTCAAGTGTTTAAATCTTCTACAAAGCAATGCTCAATCAATATCATCGTGTTCAAGATCTTTCGTCAGAAACATTATGTGGTTGAAATCTACATTCAAGATCAAGTTCAAAGATAAAGATTTCATATAAGCATTTAAAGAATCAAGTTGCAAAAGAAGATAAAGTTAGCTTTTGAGAATGCTGATTTGAGTTTGAAAGTAGAGTTGATACCTTCAAAGATATCAAAATCTATCCTATCTTATAGGGGGAGAAATTTATATAGGGAGAGATATGCTACAAGGTCGTCCTCATCTTTCATAAAGAATTATCAGCGTTTTCGAGCTTCAAAGGAAAAGAAAATGACGGACTACTTCATAATAAAGTGTTCAAGCATAAGGAAGAAGTCGTTATCAAAAACACAATAAGGATAGTTCTAAAGTAGATCATTTAGGGGGAGAATGTTAGAAATAAAGAAATGAACTACTTTAATGTACTTATAAAGTACAGGGACTAAATGTGTTAAGTTAGGAAAGTTTAGTAACTAAGATGGCTATAAATAGGGAATGTATCTATGCCATGGTTAGTTGTATCAATATCAATTAATCAAAAGGCAAGTTAGGTATTTTCTCTCTCTAGAAACACACACACTAATTACACCTTGATCTACACACACTAGTGTATCAATCAAGATCTATATGCTTAATAATATCCAAGCTTAAACCTTCCCTAATACCCACACCAGACAACTCACATTCCCTTACACCATTGTATCATGTGTACTTGTTGTCCCCCAACATTCCAACATAGGCTCCTACATATCACATCAAAACATTCTCCACCATATATCTCCTATTCATCATCTTCCTTACATAATCAAATTTAAATTTCAAACATACACACACACTTAAAGCTTCTCCTATACACCTCTCCTCCTCACTCACATACCTTCTCATGTTTGAAATTCAAATTACACACACACACACTCTTCTATCCTAACCCTTGATCATGCCAACTCACAATTCAACTTACTTCATCACTTCCTCATCTTTATCCCACATGTGTAATTCAAATTCAAAATTGAATTTTAAATCATAAACAAAAGGCTTATTTCCATCACATCAATATCATATCCAAGCCAACTCACATATAACTCAATCTCATCCTCCCTTCTATTTCACACATGTGGAAATTCAATTTGAAATTCAAATTTCAAATTATCCCCCATGGCATCCACACTTCCTTACCAAGTTTAGCATATTCTTGGAATATTCCCTTCTACCCTAACTCACTTCTCAAACAATGGTTAGTTTATAACTATACCATTTACTTTTGAGGAATACCAAATATACCCTTGTTCGATAGTTCTTTTCTATCTTTTTGATATCAGACAAACAACCCCTAAATCTCTTTTAGACACTACACAAATGCTTTTATCAAATGGCTATTTAAGTTGTTTGACCTTGCGTGTAAGAATGATGAAAAGGTCATAGCATGAAGTACAATTGGGGGTTTAACAAGTACGGGTATTTAAATGCCAAAATCCTAAAGAAAACTGATGACATCAAATAACGTCACTTTTATAGCATCATTTATCCCATAAAAATAACCCATTTTATATAATTATTGCAAAGAATTGTTACTTAATCGTTTGTATTTGAGAATTGCAGTAATTATGGAGTACTTGGTGAAGATTAGCAAAAAGGCACGCATTCTGGAGCTTAAACGAAGATATTTGAAGATTACTGTTCTGACACCCAATACGCCGTATCCATCAAGGAAGATACGGCGTATCTGTGCCTGCACTTCACAAAAGACCACGAAGGAAACAAGATCCAATACGCCGTATCCAGGGAAGACCAATACGCCGTATTCAAGCTATGGAAATAAAATATTCTGGAAGATATCGAACGTGGTCCCTACTCCAAGAAACCCCCAATACGCCGTATCGAAGACTTTCGATACGCCGTATTGACCTTTTTCCAGACCTTATAAATAGAAAACTCAAAAACGAGTTTTAAGTGTGCTAAATCATATTTTCGATACCTAAACCATAAAAGTCGATTTTCAGAGGAGAAGAAGAGCAGAAGAGGTCTTGCAACGTAATTAATTCCATAGGGAACAACTTGTAATCTCCTATACTCTTGTAATCGTTCAGTTTTTGGTATCATTCGTTAACTCGGTTAGTTTACCTTGGCTAAATTATTACTTTTGTATTGATTATGACATTTGAAGGCTAATACATTCGGGTATTAGCCATTATTATGAAGATCTGAATGTTTGGTTTGTTTATCTCGATTGCTTAATTTATCGTTGATTGATTGTTTATGTTTATCAGTTTATACTTGTTTACGTGCTTTTGTATGCGACCTATTATTCAACTGGATCTAGTGATACGGACCAAGTAATCTAGATGCCGGGATGGCTCTCCATATAGTGATTTATACATCTAGACCAATAGGATCACAAATAACGACCTATCTTTGCCCTTAGATTGTGAGCTTAGTTAGACCAACAGGTGACCTTGGGATCAACGAGTACGTTCTCGATTAATTGGTAAAGACTTGGTTAGTGGACTACTAGTGTATGAATTGCCATTAAGCAGTAAATGGGTAAAGTCTCTATGAGCTAGGATTTAACAAGAACACCATTGCTTTAATCCCTAAGATAAATTATAATCAGCAAACAAGGTTGCTTTATGCGGATGCGTTTAATTGTGAAAGAATTCCACGTATCTAGGTTTAAGGAAGAAGTACCGTCTTAATCTTAAGAATGACATGCCGCCTCGAGATAAGTAATCATTGCACTAAATAAACAAACTAACATTCTGATTAGATTAATAATGGTTAATACAGTTTTCTTATATTTGGCTAGACCGCTCTTTTATTTTCTGTTAATTTGCCTGCGTGTGTTTTAGTGTCTTAACTTGATTTTAGTCACCACAAAACCCGTGCAGTCTCTCAGGCTGAAAAACCTCCTTATCCGTTAGATTTAGGATTAACATAGGTTTAGCATAGGTTTAACATAGAATAGAATTAACTTAGTTTAGATAACCAAAATATTAATAAATTTAAATATTGTTTCTCGCTCTTAGTGATCGACACCCTACTTACCACGAAACTCCCATCTGACCGGGTACACTACCCGTGAAAGTGTTGTTTTAATTAAAGTCGGCAAAATATAAATTTAAAACTTGAAAACATAAATTACACCTACACGACGACACAATCAAAAACACTTCGAGAATCTGACACGCTGGCCAGACGCTGACGCATGGGCAGCGCGCCACTCGCAAGGTGTGGCACCCCATAAATAACCTGGTCAACATCTTTGACTTTTTCGTGCATTAGTTGACTTTTATTAATCCCGCGTGTAATAGAGAATCGTTATCGGATGCGTTTTGTCTTGTTATTTAACGTAGTCATTTGCCGTACATCGCGTTCTTACCTTTCGAATGGATATTTAAATTTTCATATTTTCTTTCGAGTTATCGCGCATTTTCAGTTTCTACGGATACCGTAAACGGTGTTAGAAAAATATCATGTGCATGAATAAATATCTAAGGACCCATTGGATGCCACCTTGCATGGAATAAATTCAAAATTGATCAAATTGGTCCCCCTTGGTGCTTGATGTGTTCGTCCGCCCCTAGCACCAACACCATCACACGAAAAACTCAAGCTTGTCTCCCATTTGTACCCATAAGCCTTGGATGCTTGGGAAGGTTCTAGGTTCATGAACCAAATTCTATGTAATTAGTCATTCACCCATTTCATTCACTCATTTCTCACAAACACTTTCTCTCACTAAAAACTCACACAAACAAAAATCCTCTCTTTCCTCTCCTCTCCCTTGCGTCGTTCGAACCACAACAACACCAACTTTGGTGTTTGTTGCCCATTATTCAAGATTTGAAGACGATTTATCGATTGTGGTTTATTCCTATTGTGTTTGGGTTCATTCCTTGGTGATTTCGGGTTATCATTTGTTGATTTTGGGGTTACAGTTCAAGACTTTATTTACCATTCTTTTGCATCAAGTAAGTGTCATCATCATCTTCATTTGTGTAAAATTCTAGACAAAAACACTAAGATGATCAAGGTTGTACAATTTATTTTTCAAAGTTTGAAACTTTATTTTAATCTTGTGTTTTTATGTGTACTTTTAAGTTTGTGGCGAAAGATTAGGCGATAAAAGTAGCGTTAAGTGGATGAGACGATAGGATTAGGCTAGAATTTAAGAGTGGTTTTGTTGTGGATTAAGTAGATGGAAGGGATTAGGATAGATTTGGGATTTTGAGAAGTTGTGGAGAAGTTTTGTGGTGATTTCTACAAAATAAGCTTGCTGCCCGAATTTGTTAAGTGTGTTTTCGGTGACTTAAAAATATTTCAACAAGATTAAACCTTAATATTATGATAGTAGATGTTCATACACAAGTTTTGATATAAGGAACGTAAAAATCGAACGTATGACGAAGGAGTTATGGTCCTTTTAAAGTTGACGAAACTTGATGTTTTTCCCAGCTATGTTTTACATTTTGACCCGATTTTAAAACGAGGTTTCGACCCCTTTCGGGGCCGAACCGGCTAAAGTACATAAAACGTAAGTTGTCCGAAATGAAATTTTACTAAAGTAGCAAAGTTTTTATTAAGCTTGAAAGTCAAAAACAAAGGAGTTAGACCATGATTTAGTTGGGTCGTTTTTAAGACACTATAGGTAAATAGTGAGCTGATTGGATTTTGAAAAGGGCTTTTTG
>BQNB010017819.1:35980-46699 GCA_026074375.1 Tanacetum coccineum
TGGGGTTTATAACACGTACCCCTACACTTGAGCTTTTACATGCTCGATATTACAATCTAACTAATGACCCGATTTGAGGTGGATCAAAATAACATGGAGATCATCTAACGAATATATGGGGGTATTGACTTAACTTTTCTTCCCCATTCTTCCACGAAATAAATACTACCATGAATCACAATGGTCCCAAAACAGTATTTACAAGGATAAGGACTTAGCAACCGTGTACTCAAATAATTAACTTGGGTTAAACATAATAATGTACTAAAATCGAGTACATACAAGGTAGGCTAAGGCGATTTGGGTGTAACGATTGGTGTAAGGGTGAACAATGTTCTTTATTAATAGTCCGGCTTAACCAGAAAATTACAAGAACCATGAAAAAGGATAGGCTCGGAGGGTTGTACTAGGGGTATCCTGCACTAAAGGTGAGTGCATGGCAAAGGTGTGGGATAGTTATATGATCGGTGTGACCATCATAACAATTAAAAGTTTAAAACATGGGTTAATCCTAATGCCTCTTATCAAGCAAATCCTAACACTTACTATGCGGTCTCAAGATGCATCACAAAACAAGTTCTAGAATTTAATATACTACCGGTACACTCTCATAATCCTAAAGTAACCGATACCAATGTTCCAGAAAAGGCGACAAAACCACGCATACACATCCGTAACGACAGAATAGACATACATGATTGCTCACTCCTTAACTCAAACAAGCTAAAGGTATAATATCTAAGGGCGAACCTCACATTTTGGGGGTGGAATTTGAGGGTTTTTGTGCTAGTAAAATAAATTCCTATCCATGAGACGCTAATAATACTCAATTTTCGTCGGTATGTGTCATAAAAAAAATTTAAATTTTGGTCAAAATCACCTTTTATGCTATGTTTCGATATATTACCCATCATTTTAACGACAAAGAAAATGGCAAATGACAAATGAAATAATAGTTTCTATCTAAGTGCTTATTTCCCCTACACTTTAGTTGACATTGTCCCTAATGTCTATAAAGGAACCCATAAAAACAAATAAAGGGAAAAAACAAGGAAAAGAAACTAGTACTCCCCTGGTTTGCTCAATAATGGAGAAGAAACATGCGATAACTGGTTAAATCGTCCTTCAAGAATCATCCAATGAAACTTCTTAAGAACTTCCAAGCTTCTTCTCATCAAATATAACCTGTAATCAAAGACAAAGAAAACTACACCAAGCATAAAATATGCGATATACAAATATACAATGTGAATTTAGGGTTTGACTCGATAAAGCTGTAAAGATAGGATGAGAGAATTGTCAAACTCATTGGTTTTGCAGGTTTATATAAGAAGAGTGCATCTTTTAAATGTTATGCAAGTTTTTTATTTTCAAAAATAACTAAAAACTTTAAGTTTTCTAGGCCTGGGCGCTTGACGCCGTCAGGGATATCCTGACGCCGTCACAGGTGTCGTGGTGATGGCATCGCGTGTAAATCGTGACGCCGTCTTCACGTTCTGTGAAAATGAAATTTTTGTTTTTGATGAAAAATTTCCTGCACTTTATTCCACAAGTTAATTCCTGCACAAATAGCTGCATAAAACCCGAGATTTGACAATTTACTCATATGACTCGGAACTGACGCGAATTAATCTAAACAATTTATTTTGCATGTTTGAATTTGGTTCTAAAAACCGGATAATTCCCCTACACTTATTTTGTTGCAAAATACCTTTGATTGAAATTAAGACGAGGTTAAAAACAAAACAAAGCATGATTACAAGATAGAGTTCGAACATGATACAATAAAATGAAAAGAATAAAACACATGACACCCCTAATGTGCGAGAAAAATAAATATTGGGTTGCCTCCCAAAAAGCGCTTTTCTTTATTTACGAGTCTTGTAGCTAGACTCGAAGTCACACGTTCTTACGTGATTTTGTGAATGCTCACGTGCCCATGAATGAGCCATTCCTTCATACTTTCATTTACTTAGTATTCGGGACCTAGGTTTAAGCAGTTTTTGTACATAAATTTATTCTTTTCATGAGGGTGCCTAAGTCCGTTCATAAAATCGTTTTGGCTAAGTTCTAACAGTGGTGGGACCTTACTCCAATTAAAGTTCTTGATCCTAGGTATTGTTTGTGGCATCCTATATGTGTAAGTGTCAAAGATTTTAGTGAATGAGACCAATCCTTTAGCGACGTCATATTTGAGCTTAGTGATTTTTCTAAAGAGTCTGCCCATCAAGACTTCAGCCATGTTGCTCATGATAAACTCTCATATGTCTTCTAACATAACAAAATCTGTGATGTAGGTGAAACTCCCAACAAACACGTAAACATCCTTAACGATGGCAACTAGGTTCTTTCCCGTCCCTTCCAGTCCTTTTACCATTATTTTATTGTAGGCTTTATGCGAGATAATATTCATTGGTAAAAAGGGGCCGAGATAGGCAGTAAACTTCCTAAAGCCTATCATGCACTCGAATGCTAGGTCATCCCCATCAAAATTATTAATTATTCTTTCTCGACGTAGTGTTCCCGCGTTGTCACACTCAATTATCTCATTAAGAACTTCACCATCATCCGAGTCATTGTCTGAATGAGGAAAGAGGGAAACAAGGGGTGTATCTACCGCTTCATCATCGGACTCGAGGTTATTCATATTGGTCTCATTAGGTTGGTTGGCGAAGTTGTTAAGAAATTGTTCAATACTCTCTAAGCGAGAGTCAACAAAGGCCGAAATCACATCATGGAGCTCTTAGTCAATTCGTGCGCGCAGCGCAGCTGGTAGGACATGACGATTATTGGTAGGTGGTGGATTCGCGTTCTCCATGATGAAGAATGGAATAGTTAATGGAAATTACGAACAAACACATAAAGAAAAGATAGACTACGAGAAAGCTAATATGCGAAAATTAAATTCTCACTTGAAAGGATTCAAGCGAGTAGCACTAACCTAAACTATGATCAAAACCTAACTACTCCCCACGCAGCGGTGCCAAAAACTTGTTGCGGTCGTCGTAAGGGACTTCTACAAGAAGTTTTACAACTCCCTAGGCAGTGTACCTAACCGTTATAGTAGTAGTATAGGCAAGACTCGGGGGGTTGTTATCGTTCTCTAGGGGAAACGGTCTAACAGAATTTTAAGGGTTGAGAGAAGATTATTTTTGTATTTTTATATTTTATGAAAGCAGTAAATCATATATTTGAGAGGTTGGTTGGTTTTAGCTATTAAACTAAATAATAATCTAAGCTACTGGTGATAACAATATAATAAAAGATTGTGTTTATTTAATCATGTATTACTCCCTAGATTGCTTCTCCTAGTGTTGTTGCTTTGTCACACTTGTGATGATCTATGTAATTATTTCCTAAGTCATGAATGAATTACACGAACCCGCCGTCTATTTAATATTCCGTTAAGGCAACGCACAAGTAAGGTAGTATGAAGACTATTACAAGGCCCCTAAGAGTATATTAAATGCATTTGAAATATATTAAGAGTGGATCAACCATATAAGGGGCAAGGTAGTATGAAGACTGTTACCCGATGGTATCCTTTCTACACAATCATGTTTTCCTAGACATATCAACAACGATACAGACAAAAGCTGGTTTTCTAAGACCTAACATGCATATTCATCACAAGAAGCAACACCACTAAGATCTACATCCTAGGTTTCATATAATCATAACAACTAGAAGTTTAGCCAACCTGTTAAAGATAAAGTAAGAACAGATAAGAAGCACATAACAAGAATATTAATGATTAAGATAGTCTTACTTTATTAAAACAGGAATTGAAGATAAAATCATCCTTAACAGCTTCTAAATGAACTAGGGTTCGCCCATTTCTTTTACTCTAAAGTTACACACTTAAAACCTTAAAAACGGATTTGTATATATAGGAAAATCGCTGTGACGGCGTCACATTTTAATCATGACGCCATCATGAATAAAATATTATAGATAATGGGCTGGGTCATGCATTCTGACACCGTCTAGAGATCTTGTGACGCCATCTTAAGATGGTTTGTGACGGCATCACATGTAATCTGTGACGCTGTCTCCAGCTTCGGAGTAAAAATTCTTGAGAGATGTTGGTGTAGGTTTGTAGTCTTGTCTGTTTCTTCTCCAAATGAGCCTAAGTCATGTGTATTTCCTCCAAATGCCTTCCAAATACTGAAGACCTAAAAAGGAACGATTAAGTACCTATTTTGGGCATAAATGCATGATTTAAGGGGTTAAACAACCCCAAAAAAGTGTATAAAATGACACCTCATCACTTTTTAACTTTCTAATGTGACCCATATCATTCCATCCTCCTTAAAATGATCGTGTCCTCAAGATCATTAATTAAAGCAAGGAAAAATATTATGATTGACTTCAGTAGGCTTCTAGCTAGCACCCTCTTTCCTCATCAAATTGAAACAAACACCCTTAATGTTAGTAGAAATCTTAAGCAAAACATTCCATCTTCTGCCAAACACCTCATCTTCATATGTAAATGCGAATGTCTTTCTAAATGTTTTCAATAAGCTCCTGAATATCCCATGCTCATGTGCTAGTGCAATTTCCAATTGAAGTACAACATCATTCCTGGTGTTAGGAAAAATCACAAGCCAAACACCTTTTATTTTCAAAATTCGTCCTTTTTTAACCTCAAGTTCCCGCACATATGCTTTGTGTGTTCCTTTCAACCAGTTAGTACATAACTTGTCATACATGATTGTGACCAAATGAACAAGTTGATGAATATCCACCCGTATAATCAAGGACACAAGCTGAAAACACCTTTTCATTTTAGCACAACAATTGTGATACTTAGCTTCTTTTCTTTTCTGCTTTGGCCATTTCCATATGTCAAATTTCCACCTTCCATACTTTAAGTTACATTTTGTACCAATCAATTTCTTCCTCTTTGGCCATTTCCATATATCAAACTTCTCCAAACTTCCTTCCTACTTATACCACTGATCATCATAAGTGAATGTCTTATCAAAATGACTATTAACATAAGATGCATAAGCAACAACCTTACAAATTTTATACTTAAACTCATCTGTGTCAAATTCAACATATTCCCATCCTTTTGTTTTCATATCATGTTTTGATTTATCAGCACCCATATCTGGCTCAAATGATTCATTGACACTAAATTCTGGTTTTGTACTTGATAGAACTTTAGTATAAAGATCATGAACACTGGAATCATTAGAAAACATAATCAAATCTTTATCCTCATCTTCCCAACCTTGTTCATTCCATATATCATGGCATCTTCTAAACGTATAAAAACCCTTTTGTCCACAAACCTCATTTGGAAACATCTTATTACCCCATACAATAATTTCCTTTTGTTCATCAACTAAAGGACTCATATTGCTTTTATCTAATTCATTTCCTTTTGGACCATCAATAATTTTGCCACTAGCAGGAACCAAATTACTTAAACTTGCTCTTTTTAAATTCTATTTAATCTCGCCATCTTCTTTATCAAATATACCAAAAACGACCAAACACTTATTATTGTTGTCAAGTAGATTTACCTTTAATACAACCTCAATCCCTACTTCTTGTTCCTCATTAGACCCCGCCACACTTCCCACTATTGTGTTTTCATCATCCAAACATTGATTATCATCATCAATTTCACTTACCCCTGATTCTACTTTTGTATAAAAATTCATCACACAATCGCCATTTTTTTTCAATTCCACTTGAATCTTTAACAATTTCTTTACAAAGTTGATCAAGAACAATCAAATTCACACATTCAATCTCTTTACCTTTGACATAGATATTTTTTTCAAAAGATTTCTCATAACTCACTGATTCAATGCTTTCTTTCTTTACTTCTTTTGAATTACTGTTGTCATCCATCTTACTTACTTTCAATTCTGATTCGTCACATCTAACATTATCAACTAATCTATTTTTAGCCGCAAATGATTCTTTAACAGTTTCAACCATAACATTATCAACTAATTCATTATCAACATCCATTCTACTTACACTCGACTCGGTTTCTTTGCAATCATCATCAAAAACCAACAACCCCTTGCTTTCTTTCTCCTTTTTGTTTGATTCATTTAGCTTCGTAGATGAGAGCAATGGTTCATGTGAAATCTTTTTCCTGAGATTGTAACTGACTTCTTCCAACACTGCTAACAAATATGCAACGAAAGACTGTTAGGTTTGAACAATCTAACATTATTTACAATTTCCCATGGCAACCCACAAATGAGGACCTCAACTTCATACCATTGCTCCAAAAGCATATTACTATACCGAGAATTAAATGACTCATAACACTCTTTAACAGTGCCATATGTTTTGAGAAAATCATTTATTGACCTTCCAACGAACACCTTATATGCATCTTTATTTTCTTTAGATGTCATCTTGAAATTTTGGGACTCCCCTTTGGCCAACCTACTGGTACTGTTAGATGCCTAATCACCCTACCAGCTTTTATTGTAGAAACTATCTTGATTACCCAATTTTTGAAAAATTCCCACTGTTCTTGATCAAGATTGATGTAACAATCAAAACAACTCACTGGAAAATAATAAATTCGCCGGAAAAATAACAAGAACTCACTAACCACCAAATTAAATTGCCAATAACTCTTGAGACCTTTCCAAGAGAGGGCTCTAATACCACTTGATAAGTATCAAAACAATGATAGTGATAGACAATTAGGAATTAACTCAAAATTACCAGAATTCAACTAGGATCTATCAAAAACAGAATCAAGCTCGAAGGGATGAAGTCTATTAATCTGTTGTAACTGAACGTTTAACAAGATTACAATGATTGGAAATGAGAGAAAGGGAATTACAATTATAAAGCTGAACTACTAAATGGACTAAAAGAAGTATTTAAAGGGTAAATGGGAGCAAGGAGGTTTGTTGACTTTTTGAGTTTCCAATATGACCCATATCACTAATATAATGAGGCTCAAACTATGGCTGCGGAGTAAGAATATTTCAGATACAAACTTATCTACTACTACGCACGTACAAACATTTGCAGTTAACCAGTTGTATTTTACAAGTTTATCGCCATCCAGAATGCAGTTACCCCATTGCTGAAGATGGAAAAGGAAATATCAGAAAAATTTTGGTGGCCAACAACACCGGAACATGTTTCATTTGGCGGAACTAATAGGCCAAAGTCTAAGCCGATATGTGGTATAGAACTTTTATTCTTCTACATTCTATTTAACCCCAAAGATGAGTAATCATTGTTGTTGCTTTTTTAAGGTTTCATTTATATGTTTTGTTTATTGTAGAAGGGGGCATATCAATCATGAAATAATGGGTCGAGTTGAATTTAAACGGATTTTCATGCTTATGGTTTTGAATTTTTGCAACAAAGGGTGTGTCTTATGGATTTGAGTTTTTACGTAATCGAAAGCAAAGGTTGCTGCTATGAAGAATTACACCTTCCAAATTAACAAATAAGACAAGCCGACGGGTTCCTGGTACTAAAACTATTATTTAGTGGTTAATAAAAAATTGATATCTAATTTGTTGTTTTTTGCTTTTTAGTTCCAAATTAATTTTCATTTGTTGCTTTTAGGCTACACATATAAGGCAAAGAGGGTGGATGAAATAAGTGATGATTTGTTCCCAGTATGTCTGAACATGAAATACTTCACTACAGAGAAATGATGGAACTGATGCTCATTAAAATGAATGTAAAACTTTGACGCCTGCTGGCGCTTAACTTACAGGTTACAACAACTATACAAGATTAGTAGTAAGTATACCGATGACACATACAAAATATTTTGATCTACCTGGATGTAAGGATGATCACAAGCACTACAAGAAATCAAAGCAGTAGTAGCTCAAATGGTGGATTTAACCAGAAGATGGATCAAGAAGACTTAAAAACCTACGACAAAGCGATTGTGATTAAGGAGGAGAATGTTGGGTTAATCCCAATCTGTTGGAGACAAAGGCAGTTACAAAACAATTATAGTTAGTTATAAAAACAGTTATATGTTAGTTACATAGGAAGGGACACAACTGTTGGATTAAACAAACCAACACACCCTTTCATTCGTGACTTTTCATCATGTATAAATAGTAGAGATGTAAACATTCATCACAATCGATGACAGATTTATAGAAATAAAGTTCATTTCATGTTTATGGTATATCGTGAATCATAGATCCTGTTGTTAGGGGCCAACATATTTGGCCTTGATCCATATATATGTATCAAAATAATCATGTATAACTATTAGAGTTGGAAAAAGGGCATGTTCAGTAATGGGTCAAGTTGAATTTAAACACTTTTTGCCTAAACCTTTAACAGTTTCTAGAAGAAAAAAAATTGGTGCATTCGCTTTTATGTCTCAGTTTAGATAATTTCAAAAAGTTAAAAACGTAAAATTGTTTATTTTCTAAACATAATTGTATGAGATCTTGATTAGCTATGACTCAAAAACATTGTTACTTTCAATATGCAATGGCAAACACCCTTTTAATTTCTTTTTTACTCGAATATATGCTACTGTTTGTAAACGAATGGCCAGGTTTTGCAGGGTCGTATCAAAGAATTAAACATCCTTGGTCGAGTAGGTTAATCCATCACACACAAAGCTGAAGGCAACAATAACCGAGTTCAGCTACTTGATCATAGCCTAGATTCTTATAACCGGTTCCAGCATTTTTAAACTTATTTCAGCATGGTATTTTTTTATTTAAAAATAATTAATGCCTTATGTAGTTTTGGCATCAAGTTAGCAGTGTCACGATGAACCTAAACACATTAGGCTAGAAAAATTACAGGTCAATGAATTGATAGTAGAAGGTTGGATTCATATTGAAATGCATCTACTAAAAGCATGCATCAATTTTATGATAGATATAAGTAGGTAAAAAGAAGCTCAAACAATATATTTAAGTTTCAAATCTGTATGTCGACATAATGTTAGAGAACGGAAATATGAATAACATGCTGCTCATATTTGACACTAGATGTGGTTGGTTTTTCAGATTAAAGCTGGTCATGATATGGAAGTAATTGTAGGCGCCACACCACCTATCTAATTCTTATTGCAGTCGTTGCACCACCTATCTTTTTCTAATCGATGGCATGTCATAGCTGGTAATGTGGTATTGCAGAATATCTTGCGTACTAAACTGAATGATTATATTTACTCGATACTCATAAAAAGTTTCTGAGGACGTAAATAATAAATGTAAACATATATGGTCAAAGCTGATAGCGGACTTCAGGTTAACAGTAAAAGCTTAGACCCATACCATGTGAATATGATTAAATCTTGATTACTAAAGTCCACATATCAATCTTTTTTTGTTGCTTTCTTTCCTTTTAAGTTGTAGCGTCTGTGTTCATATGTGATGTCGTGAACATGAAATGCATGATTCATGTTTATGTCTTCGCCAAACGAAAATCGCCTTCATAAAACCAGCTAATTTGCTTTCCGACAAGTGAAAAATACTTAAGCTAAGTCAAAAGGCGCCCGAGGGCAGCAACGCGCGGGCACCTAACTGCTCGTTTTTTTAATAACATGGTAGACAAATGGATACGATTATTAGTATGTTATGGGCGTTGATTATATTTTCTTTTTTTGTTCGGATCAATTTGTGTTACGAATATCAGTTTTCCATTTTGCTAAAAGTAAAAGGGTACGAAGAAACCAAGCATTTTGTGGTTGTCGGCACTTGTGGATAGTGACCACTTTTTGGTCATTAAGCTGTTGTACCTGCAGCCCAACTGGTGACGACTCTTGGTCACAAATCAACTAAAATAGTGACCACCATTTCGTCACTGATAAATTTGTTGACCAGATATTTGGTCACCAATGGTTTGAAATTGTATCTACCCTTGTTCGATTCGTTACGACATATTCATCACTATTTAATGATGAAACTGAGTTTGGTCGCTAATTGTAATTAGTGATGGACCTTTAGTGACCACCTAAATTTGGTCACTAATGAGGTTTAGTGACGAGATTAGTACTGTTTGTGACCAAAATTTCTGGTCATTAAAGGCACTTTTTCTTGTAGTGCGATCTATATGTTATGTTAAAGCATCACCCAAACAACTTATTTACTTTCAAGCGTATTTACCGCGGAGTAGTTTTTTACTAGTTTTAGAAATCATAAAACTAACACATCCAAAGATACAACTACAAATTCTACAATGGTACGTTGAGCGAGATGCGTGCCTTGTAAATGAACGGTAATAGCTACACTATTAGCACATGTGATATAAAGATCTATGAAACTCTGAAAATAAAGATCTAGATTTTTTTGAACAATATTAAAGATCTAGATAATTGAAAGAAACGAGGTGATAGGTACGCGCTCTGCTATGGGACGATTAATGGCATCGTTTTTAGTTGGCTGAAGTAGGTCTGGTGGTTATTGCTGTTGTCGTTGCGATATTTTAGTGTTATTATGGGGAACGGACCGATAACCCAAGGGCTATTTTTGTAAATTATTAAAAAAATCAAGTTAATGGTCGTTACTAACGGCCGTTAAGTAACGACGGATCCCAAGGACTATTTTGGTAAATTATAAAAAGAAATTAAATTAACGGTCGTTACTTAATAGCCGTTAGTGGGAGAGGGGGTATTTTGTAAATTTTAAAAAATGAGGGTAGTTTTTGTAATTTGACACAAAGTACGAGGGGGTATTTCATAAATGCCCGATGGGCTATTTCATAATTAATGGCGGGTTGTGGGTT
>BQNB010017819.1:48673-60866 GCA_026074375.1 Tanacetum coccineum
AAGTGAACGGTGCATCATGGTATATGCTCGTCGTTTGTCGTTGTTCGTCCCTCTCTACACCAAAAACGATACCATACTGCATCGGGTGGTCCATGTCATTCATCCCTCGCTGGAGAAATCACATCTCGTGGTTCGTTTTATTTTGTGAGTGCGTGGGGGTATTTTTCATAGGGTTTTTGTGAGACTCACATGCACCAATAACTGAAAGTCTTTGTTATTGTGGTGTTTGCTTATGTGACACACCAATAATGATTATTGGGTGTCTATTACACCTTTCACTTTAAGAGAATATTATGGGTAAATTTTAAATTATGTCCTTATGGTTGTCGATTTTTGCAAAATTGTACGTGATAAAAACTTATTTTCAATTTTATACCTCTATCCTACGTGGCAGTGCAAAATCACACATGAACTGTTTTCTCTAACGAAGCTCCCACTATGTACCTCACGTGCCTGGCAAGTGAGGGCATTTATATCATTTCCTTCTTTTCGCCAACTAGCCTACACCACACCTTGCAAAATGGTATTCCCAGTGGTAATTACAAAACCAGATAAACATACTTGTTCCAAATCTTTTATATATGATCATTTCATTTTCTTCCCTGAACTTGAATATCACAAGGATAATCAACAAGATATTGAGAATGGTTAAGTTTTGAACAAATCATGCTCATAGTACCTCACCCTTGATTTGGTCTCCTTTATGGTAAGCTTAGTTTCATTTGAATATTTTTAATTGCTTTGTACATTGTGTAGTTAAGATCATGCAAATAAAAGCATGTTTATGTTTTATGTGTTGCATAGATTTGAATGAAAACTTGTTTACTTTGCAAATCCATTACAATGGTGAATTTACCTCACTGCCAGAAAGAATATATCATTTTGGAAATATAGATTGGTTTGATTTAGTTCACTATGACATGTTTGGTATGTACACACTCAAAAATATGTTTAAGTATTTAGGTTACATAGAAGGTATGCTTTTGTTCATGTATTTTATGATGCCTAGGCAGTCATTGGATGAAGGTTTGCTACCACTAATGTCTGAAGAAGATGTGATTAGAGTTTTGGAGTATGTTCCTAGATTTAGGGAAGTGGAGGTGTATATTGAAATTGGTATTTCATTAGTAGAGAAGCACTTGATGGAGCGAATGACAAGTAAAGGTTAAGGCTGTGTTGATAGAAGACAAGGTAGATCATGATGTCAATGATGCTATTGGATAAAAGTTAGATGCTGACAGTGGAAATGGTGGTAAATTACTGATGCGTATTAATTGTTAATGTTAATTTTGCAAGTTTTGAATTTATAAAACTCGTTTACTGATGTCTACACACACTAACGGGCAGAGAACCCGATCGTATGTAGTGTAGGACTTGGTAAATCCGAGGTCGTCCTAAGAGCTAAGTTATATTAGTTTAATTTGAAATTGTGTCACAATTTTGAAAATTGTTTTGAATTGATATGTAATTTTGACAAGAAATGAAATTGTTAGGAAGTAAATGAGATGAAAAGAGTGGGGAGAAAACCGTGCTAACCTAGTTATTTCATTACGAATGCTATGACATGTTTCCTAGTGCAATGTCTAGATATCTTTTTATTAGTGGTTCTAATATCAACAGACCTGGATTGACATTTGGGGTCTTTCCTATACTTCCTGCGATCCCGATCCCCTAAAATTCACAAAGGTATGGCTTCCAAGTTGTAGTGAGTAAACTCCAACTATCCTAAAGATCTTTCTATAACCTAAGATAGATTATAAACCATCTCTGAAAGAGTTCCTGAGCTTTTTAAGCATTTAATGTGATAAAAGAGGTAATTGAGTAAATTCCTACACTAAGGATAAATGCCAACTTATCCTAGTACCTTGCTAATTCTAAGTTCAGCTGGTACACCTAATAAGAGAACTAACATGATCTAAACCACCCTCAATACTACCAAAACTCAAGGATCAATGACAGGAAATAAGGATATCTAATAAAACGATAAATAAACAAGAAACAGTCAACATAACAAGAGTAAATTCATAACTAGGCTAACACTAGAAGTGCTTAGCCACTCATAGCAACAACACAGTTGAAATGATAGAAGAGATCATGGATTGAAAACTTATAATTCTTACAGTATGCATTTATGAATGATTAAATACAAAAGTAAATTTAGTGACTTCTCCCTTGGACTCCTGGTAGATTTCTTCGACCTATTGAAGCTTGGTTCACCCCTTGATACTGTGGTGGAAGGGTTGATGTCGAATGTGCAGAATGAGGGCTCTATTTATATGTTTCGAAGTTGTTACAGCATAACAGATACATCGGTTACGCCATAACCTTGCTGAGGTGGGCTTCCATTGCGCAAGCTTAAAATATGTTACGACGTAACTGTAACGTCTTAGTTACGCCGTAACTGTGACTAGGATGCATCATCATACCTAAGCGTGGCATGTTACGGCATAACTGTGACTAAGCAGTTACGGTGTAACCAAGGTGATGACCATTGTTTCCTTTTATGAATTACGGCGTAATACCTGCGGGGTAGTTACGCCGTAACCGGTCTTGAGAATCCTAACTTTGCTCTTTTCCATGTCCAATTCCAGTGTCTCTTGCTCCAATGCTCGTATTCTTCCTGTAAACGACATATAAAGTGAGTAAGTATCATTTTAAGGCATTTATATAATAATTACAAGCATTTTGATAGGGATTTTGATACTAAAAAGTATTAACTATATGATGTTATCAATTACCATTGGTAGCATTTCATTAGACCAACCATGGTAGGAAGAATGAGACTATTGTTACCATTGATTTTCCTGTATGTGATTTTGACAATGAGTTTCCACTACCATGATCTACAAAAAATTGCTTGAATATAGGACTAGAAGGCCGAGTGATGAGTTTGAGTTCTGAAAACTATCGGCAAAGATTGACCAAGAGTTTAGGTTTGATAATTCAAGTCAGGATGAACAAGACGTTTCAAATGACGTCTATTTTGATGATATCATTTTTAATGATGTCTCTTTTGATGTCATTTGGATGATGTCTCTTTTGATGATGTCGAATTTGATGTTGTTGATTTTGATGTGGGGATGGATGATCTTGATTTTGAATAGGAGCTGAAAGAGGTTTTGTATTATGCCACATATGATAGTGTTAGCATTAGCGAAAAGTTAGGGGATGTACCTACTTAGTTTAGTGATGAAGATGTGGATCAAGGCATGGATGTTGAATTTAAAGATGCTCATACCATAATGTTGATGAGCCTGAAGAGATCAGTGACATGTTTGTTGACCTTGATCAAGCATTAGATGAACTTGATCAAGTAATTGAAGCTCAAGATGTATTAGACCTTTTTGCTGTTTATGATCACACCCAATTGATGACGAAGGAGGTGTGGTTCCATTTGAGGTGGTAGTTGAAGAAATGGTTGCAGAAGAAACAGTTGATGGGGATGTGATTCTAACTAAATTATATGATGTTATGGTTGCATAAGAGATACAGGAAGACCAAGTTGGGGATGTGATTCCAGTTGAGGTGGTAGCTGAAGATAAGGTTGCAGAAGAGACAATTATAGGTTCTAGCGGTGAAGATGGGGATGTTGTGATTCCACATGAAGTGTATGCTGTAATGGTTGCTGAATAGAGATTCTTATGTACTCAAGATGGGAATGTTGTGAATCCAACTGAAGTGTATGATGCAATGGTTGCACTAGTGACGCTGAAAGACCAAACTAGAGCAATCAAGAGGAGAAGAGTGATGGATGACAAGGAAGATAGCCGAATGAATGCTTTTATGTTTACTTCCAAAACAACTTATACTTTTGCTATGGTTATGTAGTAGAACATTAAGACAGTCTGTTTTTTTCTAAACTTGATCTAATTTTTGTGTAATAGCATAGGAATGCTTGCATAACTTTTGTGATATAATGCTACGAAAGCCTACAAAATGAGAAATTTTGTGCAATTGTATACATTTAAATTGACTTGCAAAAGACAATATATGGAAGTCAAACATGGTATTCAAATGAGTTGGTGCTTTAACAATGTTCTTTGAGTACAATAGAGGATGCTAATTTCACTTGATTATGCAACATACTTACTAATCCATATAACTACTTACCAAACAACGCTTTAAACCAAAACACAAATATCAACATCAGCTAGATCATACTTTTATAAAATAGAACAAATCATAAGCAATTGGACAATTTTATGCAATCATATACATTTAGATTGACTTGAAAATATCAACATCACTTTTCAAACACCCCTTTATCAACACTAAAGATTAAGGATCAAAGAATGAAAGCATATGTACAAAACAAAAAGATCAACAAAGCACAAAAATCATATTCATATAAACATAGACCATATGGTCTATGCAAAACATAAAGGTCAACAAAACACAAATATCATATTCATACCAAAATGAACAAATCAGAAGGAAAGACATTACAAAACACAAAACAACATGAAATGAAAAACATAATCCTAAACCACAACCCAACCGACACATAACACAACCCTTTGCACCTAAACCCTAACCTAGCATTCCATCCTTAAACTTTTGCACATAGATGAGCTTCTCACGCATACCAAAATGGGATTGATCCATCATAATTTGGAGACGAGTTACCTTCCACTACTAGAAAACAGGGCAACCATGATGGTCAAATTCGTAAGCAATCCGTCGGTAAAGGTCGATACCGACGGTTTATTAACGTAACATTTCCGTCGGTAATATCGTCGTCGACAATTTTGGTGAAGGATTTTACCGACGGGTTTCAAAAATCACCAACGGAATTTTCTGTTAATAATCCGTCGTTAATTATGGACAGATTACTGTCAGATTAGCAACATGCTTTAGTAACGGATTCCCAATGGGTGTTACTGGCGTTTACTCGTCATGAAAATACCAACGGATATCGTCACTATTTTGATAAAATATAATTTAGTGTTCCGTCACTATCCCCTCACAATTTGCGGCTATTTTTTTACTTGTTATTTACTGCCATTATTATTTAGGTATCGCATAATCGTATAAAACAAAATGTAAAGAACATAGAACAATCAAGTTATACTATAAAAACCAACATATATAAGTCCAATCCAATATTCAAATACCAATCCAATACAAAAAATGTCAAAATGAATGATATCTGATGTACAACATATATAAAATGCCAAATGTCAATTCTACTCTTGTTGCAGCTCCTCGACTTCTTTCTAATATCGAAGATACAAGCGCAACTGAATAAAACTAAAACATACACAACATTAGTAAGTGCAAGCCAAACTAACCTTTTTTAGCCCATGCCAACCCGTTTTCAGCATACACCAAACCATCATGATGCATTCATACTTAACATGACCCGATTCAACTTTAAACACCCTATTTAAGTAAATTACCACAAATACGACCCAATTCAACCTAATACAGCTCGTTTCAACTATTCTGTTAAAGACCCGTCAATATTTGGTGACAAATTACTAACGAAATTTCTCGGGTCGGTAATTCGTTAGAAATCTGTTGGTATTCCGTGGGGAACAATATCTACCATTAATCCGTTGGTAATTCTGTCGATAACTACTCATGGATTTACTTTTGTTAGTAAATTCATCATTGTTGCCTGTTTTCTAGTAGTGTTCTCCGTATCCCTCTGTTGCGCATGCTTTAACACACGAGCAGTTTTCGCAGCCTCTGCGTTAGCCCGTAGCCATGGATACCTTCTTAGCTCCTCAATGTACTCTACCCTGTTTCTAACAGCGTGTGCCATCTCCAAACATAGATTTCTATATTTCTTCTCAAGTTTCAATTCCTTGTCTATTTACTTCTCCACCACCACGAGCACTTGATCAACCATCATTGTGGATTTCGCAACGGTTACTAGTTCTTGAAGACGGGGAATAATGTTTGCCATTACATGATAGGAGTAAGAGAATGATGGAGTTATAATTTTTTAAGGTCTATTAGGAATGAGCAAGTTTGTGGTTAGGATATATGTTAAATAGATGATACATGATTTTGGAATGATCCAGATTAAATGAAACAATATGAATATAATGAACAAGATGTTACAAATTTAATCCTTGAAAATAAAGTCTTCATTGAGAAGACAATTAAATGAAGATTGCGTTGCAAAGTTAGTCCTTGAAAGAAAGATTTGCCAGGTGATTAGTATAGTTGGCAGGAAGAAGGAAATGACAAAAATGCCCTCATGTGCAGGGCACGTGAGGTACATAACGGGAACTTCATTAGAGAAAATAGTTCATGGGTGATTTTGCACTGTCACGTAGGATAGATGGATACAATTGGAAATAAGTTTCTATCACGAACAATTTTGCAAAAACCGACAACATAATTTACAATTTACCCGGATATAATTGGATATTGCTAGGTTTGGTGCTCAAATAACTTGCTAATTGAAAAATATATGAAGACTAGCTTAATGACCCATTTAACCTCGGGTGGTGCTTAAAAAATGTTTGTAATAAGTTCTGTGTGTAAATAAGTAAGAAAAAAACCAAATGTAAACATTTTTCATTCATATACGAAAAGAAATAATCAGAGAATACGCGAATTATTCGTCACACAATTGAGTTTGTAAGAATTATAATAATAAACGTAAATGCAATTTGATCTCTAAGTTTGATGGGATTGAATAGCAATAATCGTAAGCGTTAATTAATCGAGCAACGAATGTCCATTCCGCAAACAAACTAATAATCAATACAAAATGTAAGTAAAAGTAGATTTTGATTGCTAATTTAATAGAAATTTAAATACGGTAAAAAGCATGTGAGATGTATATTGTACATACATCTTGAAAGTCGTTCATAAACCTTGTAGTACTTCTTTGTAGACGACATTTGTAGTAGTTTTATATATATTACCATCCTGGTCATAAACGACAACCTTCAAACCTTTTTTGCTTGTTACTCTTGAAACAGCAACATATAGCTGTCCATGTGTGAAAACAGGACGTGGCAGCTACAAACCCACTTTTGAGAGCGATTGACCCTGACTCTTGTTAATAGTCATGGCAAATAAAATTGACAGGGGAAATTATTTTTTGACGATCTTAAGCGGTAAACGTTTATCAGATGGTGTAATTCTCAACCTCATGATGATAACCTTCTTTCCAAAGTGTGTTCCGTTAATGATATGCCCACTAATAGAAGTTCTTGTAAGAAGTTGTGTGCGTGAATAAGATAAAAAAACAAATGTAAACATGTTCCATTAACATATAAAAGAAATAATGAGATGATACGTGAATTATTTGATAATTAATTGAGTTTGTAACAATTAAAATAATAAATGTCCATGCATTGTCGTCTCCAACTTTGATGGTCTTGAATAGCAAATGACGTCTATGAGTACTAATCAAGTTAATAGCCAAATATTTGTTCCGTGAACACCTAATAGTCAAATAGAAAATGTATGTAAAAGTAGATTGTGATTAATAATATATTGAAATTTAAAATATGGTAGAAAACATGTCATATGTATATTGTACAGACCTATTGAACCTTGATCATAGACCTAGCTTGATATACTTTTCTGTAAATGACATTTGTAGTAGTTTTCAAAATATTATCATCCTCATCGCAAACGAAAACCTTCAAACCTCTTTTGCTTTTGACTTTTGAAACAACAACGATAGTTGTCCGTGTGTGAAAACTGGATGTGGCACGTACAAACCAACTCTTAAAAATGATTAACCGTGGCTCTTGTTAATTGCCATAACAAATATAACTGAAAGAAGATATTGTTTCTTGATGATCTTTAGCGGTAAACGTTTGTCAGACAATTTAATTCTCAACCATGGTATATGAAATGAATAGGGAATATTGTTTCCTTATGATCTTTAGAGGTAAACATTTATCGGGAGGAGTAAATTTAAAACTACAAAATCAATCGACAATGTATTATGAACGGACATTTTGATTATCCGGGGGTAGAACAAAATTACCCTTAAACCCTTTCTATAAACCTAACATTAGAAACCTTTACTCAAATTCATAATTTGTCCACTATTTTTCAATGAATGTTCTTCATGGAACTGATATGTGTTACTTCCTTATGACCTTATGTAATAAAAGTTTATCAAACACTCATTATATTACAACTTTAAACCACCAAAACACATCAAAACACCATATTCTACAACCTATTTTATTACATTTAATTCTCGTATTTTTGAAACGTATTACATATTCACTTTAAAAATGCAAACACAAATAGCCCCTTCAGTATCAATATAAAAAAACGTGCACAAATATGAAATGTGCTTACCTCCCAACATAGTGTAATAAAATGAATTATTAGTTTTTCTCACAAGAAAAAGGCAACACCTTCTAGCTACATCAGAATCTCGATAAACATCATTTAAGATCGAGTGTTTCGCCTAGAAAAGAATATAGTTGCAACATATATATAAGTTTCAAATTTGGTACTATGCAAGTACAACTATTTGCGCTAATAATTCATTTTTCAAGAAGAAAAAACTAATAGATTACGTTTTAATAGTTTCACAGGCTTACTGATTTGCGAAGGCAAAGATAGTGTGAGTGAGACAATAATGACTCAATAGGACGCCTCTGAAGCGAGTTCAAGTGAATACAACTATTGAGGTTCCAAGAGTGTGGGACATTGATGTGGCATGGAATGCAAACATTTCACTCATACGTTTCTACAAGAAACAAATACTTGATAAACAACATCTATTAATATTTAACATAAAAATATCACCGTCGTAATGTCAAGTGGGCATGTCTCACTATGCTTGATTTAGTTCACAATGATACCGTGTGTGTGCAGTACTTTAACAACTTTTAAATAAAACCTGTACGGGTTGACATAAAAGTCAGGACCCGCTTGCTATGCTACCCTAATATCCACAAACTCATAGATACTTGGTAATGCTTGTTTAATAACAGTCCTTTTTGAGTAATGACCAAAAGCTGTACGAGAAGACATAAAATTCAGGACCCGTTTTTGTGTAAGGTAATTGAGTAATCATGTTCATATAATATGATAATAGAAGATTGCATGATTAAGGAGAATTTATACATTTATATAAAAAATATAAATTTAGCATGATCAGTGATTTTATCACTTACAAATCAAACGTTTCATGTTTCCTTCAGGTGCAAGCGATACAGCAATTACTCAATTACTGCCCTCAATCTATGGTTGTAAATTATAACAATTTTCCAACAATAATGAAGAAACTATGTTATCAATACAAAAGAGGTACCAAGGTTCGATTCATGGCAGAGGACAAACATCATTATGGCACAATAATCAAATCCTCTCAGTTGACATGACATAATTACCCATGACAAAGAGGAATAGGTTGACCAAATCAACGCATTTCTTGGTAATACAAGAGGATTATAGTATGGAAAAGTTAGCAAGGTTGTTCATCGATGAGATTGTTACACCACATGGTGTACCAACATTGATTATTTCTGATAAGGATGGACGTTTTACGTCAAGGTTTTGGCAAACGACACAAAAAGCGTTGGGAACACGTTTAGATATGAGTACGACTTATCATGCTCAGACGGATGGACAAAGCAAGCGTACAATACAAACGTTAGGGGATATGCTGAGAGCGTGTGTGATTGATTTGGGTGGAAGTTGGAATATTCATTTGCCATTTGCTGAATTTTCCTATAACAATAGCTATCATTCGAGCATTTGTTGTGCTCCTTTTGAGGCGTTGTATGGAAGGAAATGTAGGTCGCCGGTATTGTGGGTAGAGATAGGAGATAGCGGATTAATTGGATCGGAGTTGGTACAAGAAACAACTGATAAAGTGGTTGTGATTAGAGATAGGCTTAAAGCTGCTAGAGATCGTCAGAAGAGCTACGCAGATAATAGAAGGAAACCGTTAGAGTCTCAAGTTGGTGATCATGTAATGTTGAAAGTCTCACCTTAGAAAGGTGTAGTGCAGTTTGGAAAGAAAGGAAAGTTAGCTCCAAGATTTATAGGACCTTTTGAGATCCTCGAGAGAATTGGTCATGTGGCATATAGGTTGAGATTACCTAAAGAATTGAGTAGTGTACATAACACGTTTCATGTGTCGAATCTAAAGAAGTGTTTAGCCGATGTAAATTTGCATGTGCCGTTGGATGAGATTAAGGTAGATAAGACCTTACGTTTTGTAGAAGAGCCTTTAGAGATTATAGACCGTGAGGTCAAAACTCTTAAGCGTAGTAAAATACTTATTGTGAAAGTGCGATGGAATTCCAAGCATGGACCAGAGTTTACCTGGGAACGTGAGGATCATATGAAGGCTAAGTATCCCCAGTTGTTTAGGAATGCTATTGTCGAGACTAATGGTTAAATCTCCGAATGAGATTTCCTAAAGGAGGGGATACTGTGACAACTGAGATTTTAGGTGGTTAGTTAAAGCCTGTATAATTCAGTTTATGTGTGTCATTATGTGTTTTATGTGTTTTATATATGTATGAGATATAAGTACACGAGTGATGAATCATGGTACTTGTGGAAATGAAATCATTTGAAAGCTTTGTATAGTTTGAAATGTCGTGTACGTAATATTATGTGTACGTACTATGTATATGTAATTCATATTATATATATTAGTTTAGTATTTTATAGATAGTAGAGTACTTTCTATTTTTAAAAATAGTTAGAATCGAAGGTTAGTTTAAAATCTAGTTAGAAAGTTCAAGGTTTAGCAAAATAATAAAAGGGTTTTACTTAGAATTAAAGTAAATGTATAATAAATAAATAAAAGAAAAAAAATATAATTAAAAGGGTGGTTGTGTGGATCGGCCGAACAAGGAAAAAAAGGAAAGAATCCTAATTTGATTACAACTTGTTTTTGGTAATTATCTTTTCCTAAGCCTATAAATACAAATCATAACTTAATCAAAATTCATTTTTTCTCCTCTCCTCTCTCCTTGGCCAGTCAAACAACACAAAGAACAAAGAGAAACCCAAAATTTTTTAAGGTTTTGATTTTCAAGAGTTAAGGTAAAGTTTTCTAAATCTTTTTTCAATTTAATTGATTTTATTTAACGTAACAATCATTAAGGATGAATTAGGTTATTGTAAATAATCTGTAATTAAGAGGTTTTGATCATCAAAAATCGTTTTAGGGGTTAATAATTAGGGTTTTGGGTAAGTTAATTAGGGTTAATTATGCTAAATTCGGAATAAAAATCTAGACAGAATTTTAGGTCATCTTGTGAGAGCCATATCTCGGTCATACGGATAACTTTTATTGATTTTCTTAAGCTTAAAATTAACTACAGAGAGTCTAATTTCCAACCCAAGTGGTTTCATGAATTAAAAGTGAGTGGAAATTAGTCAAATTAATCAAACAAGATTCGTTGTCCAAACTGAGTTTTCGGGGCAGATTATGAGTTGTGTTTGTGAATTAATGGTCTTTCTACTGTAGTAAGCTCAGGATGTTTACGATTTTCTAGAATTTTTTTAGAATTTTCCTGAGTGTTTAAATGGGTCTGTTCAAGCTAACCTTTTTGTAGGTCGAATCAGTTCAAATTCTGGACACTTTGTGATGTTGAATTTTTATAAAATGGTTAGACTCACTATTATTTTCATCCAAAAATCATAGAAGCTCACAACTTATTGGGGAGCTATGGGATGTGAGGAGAAGAACCAATTAGATGTTTAAGTATTTTATTTAGAGTTAACTTGTGACTATAAAAACTGAGTAAAAAGCAGAAAGTTTAGAAGTAAAGTTTGTTAGGTAATTTGAGGTTAGCAAATGTGAGGAGTACATAGAAGAGTTGAATCAAGATAGGATATAGAGTATTTATCGTTGTGATTGTTACATCGACTTGGGTGTGTGACCTAATCGATGGTAACATATGTGTGTATTGTTTTGTTTAGATTCTTTGCAAGATTAAGTGAAGGAATTGGAATTTGCTTTGAATCAGGTGAGTTTTACAGTCCCACTTTTTACTTATATTTTAGGATGGAAATGATGCAAAATTATTTTTGAATTATGAACCGTGATATGTGTTTTTAAGTGTCAAACTATATGATTGATATGTGCTATTGATATGTGATATGAATTGTGGTAAGGCATGTGTATATGAGGATGACATGACGTTGTGTGAGACCCGAACGGACTTAGCTAGTCAAGTGAGTCAGTCTTGCGCGAAGATATTGTGAGACGGAGGGTACGATCCACCTTAGA
>BQNB010017820.1:0-69301 GCA_026074375.1 Tanacetum coccineum
ATTAAGGGTTAAGGTTTATATACCCAAATAGGGGGTTTTGGGTAATTATGTTTCTAAAGCAAGAATTAAGGTATTTTGAATATGAATTAAGGTAAATTAATAGGTTAAGATAATTGGTGATTTTGGGAGATGATCAAGATGTGATCATATAATGATTAGAAGGAATTGGTTATGATTAAGTATTAATAATGGGTTATGTAAACCCTTGATGTTTATATTGTCCTTATGTGATAATAGGTAATTGTAATTATAATAAGTAAGAACCAAGGATTGAAGATGATGGTGATGGTGATAATACTTATGTTTATTAGCTCGGATTCAAGGTAAGTAAACAGGTTATAATGTGAAATTATATTGATTTTACCATATATATGTTATGTGGTTAATGTAAAGAAAGTTAGGATGCCTTGGTTAGAAAGCTTAGACTAAATAGTAGATGTGATGCTAGTTTGGCAAAACTAGTAAAAGATGTGGTTAAGCCTAATTTGACCCATTTAAGGTATGTAATGATTTTTATGGTATGTTGAAGGTGTTTAATGTGTATTGTGATAAATTGATGAATGTAGTCTTATGGACTAATGAAGGATGAGAATGATGCTTATGTGATGAATGATGTATAATGTCACGTTATTGCCGTTTACTTACTAAGCCTCGTGCATACGGTTTAGATGTTTAATGTTTTGTAGGTTCAAAGCAATGAAGGTAAGGCCTTGGTGATGGCTTATGGGCATGGGTTGAAGGTATTGGTTATGCATAGGAATGTAGTAGTAGGTGATGAGCTCAATCATCGTTGAACCCCCAAAGTGACTTAATGGTTTGTAAATGTTAAAGTCATGTGTCAATGTCTTTTATATTGGTTTTGTATGTGCAAGGATGGAATCGGCTCAATAGTAAATATAAATGGGCCAAAACAGGGTATTTGGTAAATCTCGTAAAATATATGTTTTCGGTCATTTAGACCACAAACGATTATGGAAATAATGTATTATGATGTTTAAATGAATCCTGGAAAGTTTTGTTTATTTTCAAGTTCGGGAAGTTAGTTTTCCGTACCAAAATGTCCAAAAACAAGTTTTGAGTTTCCAGCAGCAGGGAGCCGCCCGGCTGGGCTTTCCAGCTGCCCGGCTGGCCATCCATCCACCCGGCTGGCTGGTCCTGTAGTTTTTGAAAGTTTGTTTTCGTCGTAAAATGCAAACCGTAAGGAGTTAGAACGAGTTCCTTATATTGTTGGAAAGCTTATGAAGTCTATTTTATGATAATGAAACTTTAAAGGGTCTAATTTTAATGTATTTTAAAAATTATATTAAGGAATGACACAAGGTCATTCCTGGTCTTGCGTTTCAGAAAAGTTTTTAATTTTTGCTCAAATTTTAAGTCTGAAAATGAGTGTTTCAGGGGCCAACAATATGGTCATTCTTATGGTTCATCAAGCCAGAGGGGACACTCGGATTATGCCTCATCTCCCCCGTGTAACCTTTGTAGGAAATTTCATTCGTGAAAGGCGTGTAACAAGGCTACTGGTGCTTGCTTTACATATAGAAAGGTTCGGCATATGGCTAAAGATTGTAAGAAAGGTAGTACGAGAAATGGAGGAAATGAGAACAACAAGCAACCTGCTACAAAGGGTCGCGTATTTGCATTGGCTACTAATCGGGTAACTAATGCCACAAGTACTATTTTGGGAACTTTTTATATGTTTTGATCGTGATGTGTTTGTTTTATTCGAACGCATTATGTGGTTTCTCTTTCATTTTCTAAACATATTAAAGTCTCATCTACTCTATTAAATTATGCCTTATCTATTTCTACTCCTATGGGAAATAACGTGCTTATCAGTCATGAGTATAGGAGTTGTTCGTTACATTTTGATGATAAGATTCGTTTTGCTAATTTACTTCCTTTGGAAATGAGTATTTTAGAAATTATTCTTAGTTTGGAGTTTTTGACTGAGCATCGAGCTACAATTGACTGTCATACGAAACGTGTCATCTTTGGCAATTTGAACAATCCTGAATTCATTTACCATTGTTCTCGGCCTGGTAAGCCCATCAAAATCATCTCTGCTTTCAAAACTCTAACGTTAATTTCTAACGGTTGTGAAGGGTTCTTAGCATCACTTATTCTTAAAGTATCTCCGTGTAGAGTTGTTCGATGTTTTGGTATAAAAGGGAAATTAAATCCGCGATTCATTGGTCCGTTCGAAATCTTAGATAAAGTTGGCAAAGTTTCGTATCGTTTGGCGTTACCGCCACAATTATCTCATGTTCATAATGTGTTTCATGTATCTCTTTTGAGAGGTTACAACTATCATCCGTTACATGTCGTTTCGTATCCGTTAGATCAGATTCGTGAAGATTTATCTTTTGTTGAGGAGCCTGAGGATATCCTAGATCGTCAAGAGCGAGTCATGAGAATGAAAACCATTACCTTTGTTAAAATTATTTGGAAAAATCATCCCGAGTGTAAGGCTACTTGGGGAAACTGAAGAAATGATGCGGACTAATTATCCACCTTTCTTTTCGTAATTGGTACGTTTCCATTTAAGAATTTAACTTTAATTTCGTGGTCGACATTTTTTTAGAGGGGAAGAATTATAATACCCCGACTATAATAATAATATTATTATAAGTATTAAATAGAATAAGGGGCTATATTAACATTTTAACTCGAAAGTTACATTCGTATATATGATATATGAAAATAAATAGAATTAAAAAAATCATTAATAGTAAATTTTGAAAGAAAAAAAAATCAAAATCAAATGAAACAAATTATTTCATTTTAAACAATATCCGTATCATTCTTTTAAATGAATGAAAGCCTCACAAAAAATAGAAGATCTGATTAACTTTTATAACTATGTCAAATGGAAATTTGTCAACTTTTCCTACGAAAGTTTAGTTACATCCATATATATATCCACGGTTCCATCATGCAAAAATCATTCACAATATCATATACCAAAACAAAAAACCTAAAGCTAGTGCTTCAATTACACCAGAAAAGGACGTGAGTAGCAGAACCTAAGTTTGGGTTCACATCGGCACCGATCTAGAAAAGTGCCGCAACAAAATTCAATGTAGAGTCACGTCGGAGTTGTTCGAGTTCAGTTTCGGGTTAGTGTTCGTTAGATTGAATTTTGTTCGGGCATCTCTGTATTGGGTTCGTTACTAGGAGTTTTGATCGAGTCCGTGCTTGGGTTAAATCGTGGGGTAGATTTCATTGGCATTCATGTGCAGTTGATTTCGAGTCTCATTTCTGTTTCCTTTTGATCATTCTTTGTCAGCCTTGAGGTATCTATCGCTGACTCTTATTTTTTTACACAATACACTAAGCATACGTTTTCCTTATTATATATTAACATGATATATAGATAAGAAATATCACCATTATTAATGAAAAGGAAGACTCAACATAGACAATACGAAAGAAGCCATACGTAATATGTATGTGCATGAACTTCTTAACGTGATAAAGTAGGGCTTATCAAATATGGCTTATGGATATTTAATCATGTTAACATACGAACTTGAGTTATAAGAGCTATAAATTAAGACTTGACATATGAGGTTTGGCTAGTTTAATCGTAAGTCGTAAATCGGTAATTCGCGGGTCATGAACGTATTGAGCATGTGTAAGGTTTTAGATCATGTAAATCAAATGACATGATATATATATATATCAAAGTTAATTGACGTCAAGATTTGAACAAGAAATTTTAGTATCTAAATAGAAAAAAGATGCCTTAAACTAGCTAGGTCTCATGTTCTACTAATGAAGAAGAATGAAAAACAAGAATAAGTAATCTATATATAGCTTCCAGAATTGGTTTGAAAATAGTGCATGTTGAGGTGCCCACATTCTTAATATTACATACTCATGAAAATGTTTATACTACTTGATAATAATTCATGACAACATTTTTATTATATTAGAATTGTTTAGTAAATTATTCTACCAATCTACAGATTTCACCACTTACAACAAAGAAGATAAAAGTAATGAATACGTTATATAAAAAAACGGAACAACTTCAGAATATCATAAAAATTGGTAGCTAATATCGTAAATAATATTTGGCTCTTAATTCGTGTAGATTCTTTGAAGAAGGAGTAACTCTAGTTTTCATATATACGTTGAGTTACTTTTAAGGTACATATATTCTATCATTTATTTTAAGGACTCTCATTACTATTGATCCGTATCTATTTGCACCTTTGCAAGCATTATATTCGTTGCCTATTATTTGATTCGATATTCATTCGCTACCTATTTGATAATTTCGTTGAACCCCTTGAACTCATTTCACACATGCCTCATTTGACATTGCCATTATATGAACTTATTCATTTTGTTTAGACATGACCTTTTGTTGACATAATATGTTTCATTTCTATATGTTATATAAACCTTTTGTTTTGTTCCGATGCCCGAGCTAACTAGCCATGGAGGTACCATGACAGCGTCATTGAGGCACTGGTATGTGCTTAATTACACATATCTTTTACCTATTAAAACAAGCCTAAATGACCAAAAACGGACATAAAATGCCAAATATATCTTTGTTTTGCTTTGTATACTATGCAGGTAACGGATATTCACTAAAGGACAAAAACGAAGCCAAAACCGACAAAATTGAGCACTAGAATGGAAAGACCGTAAAAAGTCAAAGTCAAAGTTAAAAAGTAAAAAGTCAAAGTCAAAAAGTCAAAAAGTCAAAAGTCAAAGTCAACAAGTCAAAGACGAAACCGAAACCAAAGAAATCTTATCGGGCCATCCCGTACCTATCTAATGGACCCGGATCAGCCCAATATGTATACTTATTTAATATCTAAGCCCAATTCCATTTATAATATAAACGAGGCCCAAATCCTAAACAGTTTAAACCAAGGCCCAAAACCCACTTAACAAACGTTAAGCCCAATACCCTTAAACTAGGGATGGCAAAAGCACCCGAAACCGACAGGAAAACCGAAACCCGAACCGGTTGGGTCGGGTTCGGGGGCGGGTTGGCGGGTTTGGATGGGGGTACGGGTATTGATAAAAGAATTTAGCCGGGTACGGGTTCGGTGACGGGTTATGATAATACCCGCCCCGATTACCCGTACCCGTATCCGTTTACCCGAATTCATACCCGCTTTATTGTTATTATAATTAATTAAAGTGTCTATATTATTACATATAATTTCTTCCATTGTATTTTTTATATAACTATTTCTATTATTTAACACATTTGAATGTTGTACATGAATTATTCGAAAGCGCTAAATCGTCAAATACGGTATTTGTTTTCATTAACTTTTAAAATTTTTGAATATATAAGGGTGTTTTGCTTTATTTTTCGATGAATTTTAGTGGGGCTTAATCTTGATACCCGTTATTTTTCTATAAAAATATTCAATTGGGAATACCCAATACCCGCGGGGAAACCCAAAAAACCGATGGATAATATTAACCAGGTACCCAACGGGTAATGGGGCGGGTACGGATATGGATATTATAAACGGGTACTGGTACACTAAAACCCACCCCGAACCCGACCCGTTGCCATCCCTACCTTAAACTAATTACACAGTTAGTCCTAAGGGACTAACATTGCTAGTCCTTAAGGACAAACAAAGTTAGCCCTTAAACCCTTTTTACCTTTACACCACTAATCCTTTCCCCCCTAACCATCGTTAACTATCAAACACACAGTACCTAAAACTCATTTTCCTACCAAGACACTCAGACCTTTCATCACCTCTGCCAAACCTGCAACTACCAAACAAACCCTTCTTAACCTGTTACCCACAACCCAATAAACCTAAATTGACCTTTTCTTCAAGGAAAATGACAAACACGTTGGCAATCCTAAGAGATTTGATTCGAATTGATTCGATCAAGTGATACTGATGAAAATTAAGGTTTATGAGCAATGTTGATGAATATCGGCCAGGTAGAGAGGGGAAATAGGGATGAGAGAATGTTGTTCATGTTGAGGAGAATGAACAATTGCATAATAAAAATGTAAGTGATTCTGTGACTTAGAAGGATGATTTGAATACGTATTGTGTTAGTAATGATGATAAGGATGATTTTGATGTTGTAACTGATACGAATGTTGATCATGAGGAAAAAACTGAGGGGGAAGTGAAGTCATATGCTAATGATGTTCAAAAGAATGATAATAATGTTGATACTAGTTTTGAGTATAAACCAACTGAGATTAGTGAAGATGGGACTGAATTTGTCATTTTTGATGAGGAAATTGTTGCTAAAGGAAGTGAAAAATGGAAACTAACAATCCGTGGGCAATTTGTGGGATGCTATATGTATGAGAATGAACTGAGATATCATATTAAAAGAATGTGGGGGGGGGAAATATGGAGTAATTGATGTGCAAATAGATAGGCAAGGTATCTGCTACTTTAAATTTCAAAGTAATGAAGGGTTGGAGAGGGTACTGAAACAAGGGCCTTGGATTGTGAACAATAAACCACTATATGTCCAAAAGTGGAATCCAATCATTGGATTGGAGAAAGTGGATGCTATAAAAATTCCTGTGTGGGCTAAGCTGATCAACATCCAATTAGAAGCTTGGTCAAAAGAAGGGATAAGTGCATTAGCAAGCAGTTTGAGGCATACTTTTGAGGATGGATATAATGTTTACAAGCACAAATTTGTAAGGTGGTAAAAGGCAGATGCTGACTGTTGCAAGAGTAATTAGTTGAGATTTTAAATTGCTAGTAAGGGGCTTAAAGATGAAATATGTGTTCAAAATAGAAGTAAGGATAATGTGATTAAAGGTACTAAAAAAGTTAAGGTAGAGTATATGTAGAAACATGAGGTATGCTCTACTTGTAAGGTGTTTGGACATGAGAATGAAAAGTGTATAAAAGGGCAAAAGGATCCTACTCAGAATGTCACTGAAGAGAGGTAACAATGGTATGGAGCAAAGAAAGTGGTCAATGAGGGAAATTGATAAGAGAAATTATAATTCATTGGGATTTTAAAAATCCCCCCCATGTTTGGTTTCAATCAAATGAAAGGTGGATGGAGAAATGTTGGTTACATGAATGGTACTTATAGAAGGAAGGAGAATAATAAGGATGTGAGGGAGTATCAACAAAAGAAAGTAATGGAAAATAATAAGGGAAGACAGGCAAACTCACAGATGATATGTGGAATGCAATTAATAAATCTCCTAACTAGTATTGATGTAATTGGTTGATGAAAATGAAAGACTAGAGTTACATACTAAAATACAGAATTATAGGTGGATCCAATTTTTTGAAACAATTAGAAAGCGGCAACCAACTTGTAATGAAACTCAGAATTGTCACAAGACATGATTCCAGTAGCTTTAAAATGAAATGGGAAAAGACAGACTAAGGAGAAGAGGACATTGAATAAGGAGCATGAAGATGTCATGGATGGTATAAAATGATGCAGTAGAAGTGTTCTGCTAATATGATTAGTGGAATGGATACTACTGATCTAAATTAACAGTACAAGGATATAGTTTTAACTAGTTAAATGGATTACAAAATAGCTAGTTGGAACATCAAAAGTATGAATAATAAGAAAAAACAAAAAGAAGTATTAAAATTGATTAGAGATGAAGGTTTATGTGTGTGTGCTGTAATTGAAACACACCTCAAGCCTAGTAGAATTGATGAAGTTAGTAGAGTATGTTTTGGTGGACGGGATTGGATATCTAATTCTAGTCTTAGTCTGAATAGTTGTGGAATTCTAGTTGGTTGGGATAAACTGGTGGTAAATTTAATGGTGATTAGTATGACTAATCAAAATATATTTTACCTAATTGAATCTTTGGACTCCAAAATGAAGTGTTACTGTAATTTTGTTTATGCATCCAACAGTGGCAAATAGAGAAGAATTCTATAGAAGAATTTGATTGCTAGCAATAGAATTGTCAACAATAAGCCATGGTGTCTTCTTGGTGACTTTAATGTTACTCTAAAACTTGAAGAACATACAGCTGGAGGATCTAACATTAATGAGGATAAGCAGGAATTCATTGATTGCATTAATTGAAACGAAGTGGGAAGATATCAACATTTAGGTTTATATCTTCACACTAGATATAAATCTCACTAAAGACTTCTAATAGCATTATGAAAAAACTTGATAGAATTATGGTAAATCAAAGTTTCTTGATAGACTTTAATAGGGCTAGGGGTCAGTTCTTACCTTTTATGACCTCTGATCATAGCCTAGTTGTTTTACATATAGGAAAAACATGAACAAAAAGAAAAAAACTTTAGATTTGCAAATTTTATTGTTGATAAGAAGGAATTTACTCCAACTGTTGTGAAAGTATGGAAAGAAGAAGTCAAAGGCCACCACATGTACGAAGTTGTTCAAAAAATAAAGAGATTGAAGTATCATATGAAGAGTCTGGCTTGGAAGAATGGTAATTAGGAAGTGGAAAAATGCAGACAAAGTTTAAAGTTTGCTCAAAGCTTAATGGAGAAGAATCCTTATGATAATGTTTTAAAAGCAGAGAACCTAAATGGTTTAATCTCATAAATGAAGCTATGTGATGATGCAGAGAATCTCTTGATGCAGCAAGCTAAAGTGGATTTGGAACAGTAAGTGGTGACTGTATTTGCGTTTGTGAACACTAGTCAATTTATATATATATAGGTATTAATCTCGTGACAATTTCTTTCCAAATTACTCCTCAAATCAAGAGAAAATAAAAGAGATAAAATCTCACAAAGAAAACACAATATGTATATTCTTTAACGGGAAGTTATTTCTTCTCGGGTCGTATCCCACGATCGTGAATTGAGATTCGGAATAATTTCGGATTCTGAGTTAAGAATGCTAAATGATTTTTTTGAATTTGAATACACTACTGAAATAATAGCACAATAAACTATAGACAATTAAAGATTAAAAACGATAACTAGTCTCGAAAATTTAATACACGCAAATTGAATAAACTGTGAGCTAAAACGAAATTTAAAATCTAAGGCACTACTTTAACAATTTTTATACCAAAACACAAATTTAAAAAGAAAATTTTATAGGAAAAAGAATTTAGAATTTTTTTAACTAATTTTTGAATTTTATATGAATTTTTAAAGAAAAATAATTACTAAAAATACACTTTTACACTAAAAACTAACACTAAATTCCTTTTTATTTTTCAAAAATACTAGCATTAATAAAAAGAAAATTATTACAAAAAAATTAGAATTTTCCACTATTTTTCTATTTTCATGATGTCTTAAGAAAAAGAAATTATCTAAAAAACTATTTTAATTCTTAGAAAATTACAAATATAAACTGGAAAAATAAAGAAAAAATGATTTACTACTAAAAAGGTGCAGAATTTAATGAAACAAAAATGCCGAAAATTAAATAAACAATTGACTCAATTTTTCTAAATAAAACCTAAAACCTAATTTTATTAAAACTAAAATTAAAAATATTAAATCTATTTTATTATTCCTAAAAAGACAGGGTAGAAAGTGTAACAAATGAAAGTAAAGGGTAGGCGGGGTAATTAAAAGAAATTTACACTCTAGTTAAAACAGACAACCCTTATCTATCGAGAAAGTACAAAACAGACCCTACGATCTAGCTTATTTTTGGCTTATTTAAAAAGTGAAAATAAGCAAAAACTTAAAACTAAAAAGTTGAACTTGAGCTTTAACACTAAAACTTTAATAAAATCTCTTTGAACTTTTAACAATTAAATAAGCTAGAAACTTAGCTTTTCACTCTGCATTACAGAAACTAAGGATTTGCTTTGAAAATCTAACTTTTCTAGTCTTTGGCTTATTGCTAGCTTAATTCTAAATGAAAATTAAAACCAAAAGTAGCTAAATGGAGATTGTGATGTATACTAGAAGTTTTCTAAATGAAATAAGCTACAAGTTAACAATCTTACATGAGAAATTTGCTATTAAAAAGCTAAGTTCAAGCTATTGTCTTTATTAAGCTATTCTAATATGCTAAAAAGCACAAAACTAAATCTTAGAAACTTCAATTTTGCCAATAACTAAACTAGGAATAGTTAGTAAACCTAGATAAAAGGAACAACACACACAAAAAAACAACTAGAACTTTACGGAATAAACAAAGAAATAAGCTAATAGACTCTAAACTGCTACTATAAGGAAAACCACTTTTTGCAGGATCACTTAGAGCTAATCTAAAGCTTAAAAATGAACATCAGAGATTAATTATGTAAAACTTAATAAGTACTTCTAATGGCTTAATGCTAACTTCTAACTCCCTAATTTCAAGACTAAAAAGATGCTAGAAAAAGAGATGAGCAACAGCATAGTAACTGAGTTACATACACGCTTTGCCTGATATACTTGACAATTCCTTAAGTGCAATGCAAAAATTGCTAAGGTAAAAACTCAAAACCTAACTCACTTAATGTATCAAGTGTACACTAACCAAGGTTTGAGATCTAGCATGAAGTAAATCACCTAACACTTAAAACTACAATGTACTTAGAACTAGCCCTGGTGATAGCAAGACAATTTTAAGCTCAAAACTTTGAAATTCTACAAACTAATTCTTAAAACCTATTTAAAACTTGATTATATCACTTAACTCAACTGTCTTATGTAAATTTACCAACTAACTTTGACTTTAAAAGTCAATTACACCTTAATCCAAACACTAGTTAATAGGAACTGTTCAAAATGAATTCTACTAAAAACCTATTTTAAAACTAAAAATGCTGAAACCTTATATCTACTCTAACTTAAACTAACCTAATTAAGCTATTTTATCACTAAAAACTAAAACTTATTAAGAGGAATAAGCTAGTTTATCAGCTAGCTTATTCTACTATTTGACAGAATTAAAGGCTAAATGAGAACTTAAGTAATTCTAGCTACAATCAACTAAAAATATTTGAATATCTAAGCTATCTAAACAAATTTAAACAGGATTAAGCATAAAAATAGACAATGAAATAAGCTAATGAAATAGGCTATCAAATGCTATAATGAAATATAAAAGGTGAAACCTGTGAATTGAAGTTTCAGAACTAGCCACTCTTTCTGAGTGAGTGGCTTTCAAACCAAAACCTATATGGCTACCTTAGCCTCTAAACCAATAAGCTATAAGCTCAATAAGCCAACTTGAGCTTATTCTTCCTCAATGCTTCCAAATTTGATCAATATGAATTCAAATGAACAAAATTGAACACTAATAGACAAAAACAGTATTTAGAAGACTTTTTAGCAATATTAGAACAACTTGAGAACTAGAGAAAACAAAATAAGCTAAAATGAGCTTATTACAAGCTTATTGACTAAAAAAAACAGCTTATTACATGTAAACTTCAAATAAAACAACCAATTAGTTTTATGCTTAAGAAAGAAAACTACTAGAATAAGAAAATAGTAGTACAATTCCACTTGAAAGATTAACAAAGCTTAAATGGAAAGGATGAACAGTAATCGTGAGCTAAATAGAAAAAATTACAAATTAAATTGAATTTACCTAACACACAAACTCACTCCTCGAAAATCGAATTAAGAGCTCCTATTTATAGTTGAGAGTGAAGAGAGGATGAGAGCTTCAATCCTTTATAGCCGTTGGATCTCTTTGGTTTGAATCTTAACCGTTTGATTTAATTGGTGATGTGTTCGGACCAATAAGAAGTTGCCACGTATGCAAAATGATGTGGACATGGGTAAATACGAGGTAAAGTGAAGTAGGGAGAACGGGAGAAGGATTTAGAGAGGTTGGGTTTGTTGCGAGTTTTGGGCGGGAAAAGTTGTTAGAAAACGGTTAGGAGAAATGTTTTAAGCCCGCGTGTGTTTGAAACTTTGGAGATATTGCACAAATAGTCCTTGTGTTTCTTTTCCTCAATTGTAGCGTAAAATAACTTTGAAAATTGTCAATCCTAGCCCTTGTACTTGCTATCTCCTTTTTCCTCTTAATAAACCAATTTTCTAACTTTGACATCTTTGGTCCTTGGACTTTCAAAACATCCAAATGAATCCTTGAACTTTTGAAAACTTGTCATTATTGATCCTTTGACTTCAATTGGGTCTTCATTGACTTAACTTTCTTGACTTTGACCTCTTTTGACTTATTTTGACTTTTTCCTTGTGTCGGGCTGATCCGGCTTTGATATCTTTCCTCTTGTCTTCTCTTGATCACTTGTCTTTTCGTTTCTGTTCGGTTTTGCCCTTAGTTTTGCTCTTTTTGGACATTGATATCCTTTCCTGCACATTACGACATAAAAGACACACATATTTCCCATCTTGCATATTTTTGGCTTTTATTGGCAAAATCCTGGGTATTATATGTATACAATTTAACACTTATCAAAATTCCCAAACTAAGAGGATTGCCGTGTCCACACGCAATTTTATTAAGTGTACACTTTGTGTAAACTAACAAGTTTCAAATGCCCTTAGTTTTCCACCTTTCATGAATCACCTTTTAAACAACTTAAGCTTTTTCTCAACCTTTTATTCTCATGGAAACACATTAATGGCATCATTGCAATTTTGGCAACTTTTAGCCATTGAAATAGGCCTACTCCCGATTAATAGAAGCACAAAAGAAGGAAAATTTCGTCTTCCATTACTTTTCACTAGACTGAAAAAAAACAAAGCAATTAAACAAGATCATTGTCATTATAAGTTCTAAATAAATGGTTAGCTCTAATACTACAACATGTGAACTTTTCACTTCTAATAAAATCCTCAAGAATAAATTAATGATTAAGATGTGTGCACTTTTTTCAACTCAACCATATATCAATTTATCTTTATAGTTGAAATCTATCTAAGCTTTACACTCAAGCCTTGTGAGCTTAAATGTTAATAACATAGATAAACCTTCGACTCAAGCTAAAAAGAGATTAGGGAAACAAAACTTATAAATTAATTTAAGAAAATGAAATTTTAACCATTCTTATTATTTCATATACTATAGTATTTTTTTTTTTGCAAATAGAATGTTGTTCCTGAGTTCGAAACCCCTACTTAGGCCTTTCTCACCAAATAGGATATCGTATCAACAACCGGTGTTCTTTAAGTTCGAACCCCACTCCCTACTAACGTTTTAGTGGTATCGCGACAACACCTTTTTTCCTACAAAGCCTAGAATCCAAGCCCTTAGTTGCAGATCACAACCTAGGTCCGCTCCCTAGCGATAAATGCCTACAACCTTGATTTCCACGTACATAGTTTTAAGCCTTAGTTGGACCCATCCGAGTCTCACTCTCAACATGGATACGCCAACGATTAAAACATATATAGCTTTTTATTATTCTATTTTTTGCGATCTTCATTGGCACGAAAAATAATGCTTTTTCATTAGAAATGCTTCATTGGCAATTCTTTTATAATTAATTTTTGATGAATGTAAAATATTCACTTTATAAAATCAAACTTATAAATTTAAACCAAAATCTTACTTACATAATAACTGAATTCTCTTTTCAAAATGTAAACTTTTTCTAAAGACATTGTTACTTTTGTTAAATTCAAAGAGCACAAACCGATGATTAGGTGGGAGTTTAAAGCTTATGGGAGTAAAAAGACACAAATCATTCATATAAGCTTTAGGTTTTCCAAATAAACCTTGCTTAAGCAAATACACTTATATTTAACTACATCATCTCTTGTTCTTCACATTTTTAAAATCCAATGCAATAGGATTTGTGAAAGCTTAGCCCCACAAAAGGTAGGTTAAAGAACTAGCTAGGGCATTTTCACCCGGTCAAGTCAAAATTAACTCCTATTTCTCACCAACGGATTACCAAAAAGTGGTGTTTTTTCCAAAACTAAGCTTCTATTGAGCTTCTCTTGTAAGCAAAAATTTAAAATTTTTCACTTTTTTCACAAAAAGGATAATTCAAAAAGATTCAAACAAGGTTGCGTGAAGTGCAAGTCAATATCGAAGATATCCTTCCCCAAACTAAAATGAAACATTGTCCTCAATGTTTAAAAATGATAGGGTCAAAAGGAATCTTAAACAAAAATTCTAAGGTCATGCCAAAAGAATAGATGTTAGTTCGATAAAGACAAGGATATGAGATTTCCCACTTTATGAAGAGAAGATTGGAGACCATCAATGGAAATTGTGGGCATTGCTTTGTTCTTCCACAATATTGAACCGATTTCTCTAAAATCCGGAAAACCTAGACAAACAACCAACAAGAAAACGAAAAGAGACACAAGCCCTACCTCTCATCATTTTCATTGTTTAGCTCAAAAACGACTTAAAACGGCTAGTTTTGTTCACCGAGTACATAGCTATACTCGTGTCCCGAATTGATTGTCCCCTTGGAAGTCAAAGAGAAAATCAAAGAAAAATAAAATGGATAACAAGGGGTGCCTCCCACAGAAGCTCTTGTTTATTAAAGAGTCCCCTACTTGACTCATTTCCCCAAACTAGTTACATGGCGGTGGTCCCTTAACATCCGGATAATTCTCATTAGGAACATCTTCTCCAAAATAATGTTTCACCCTATGACCATTGACTTTAAAATTTTGACCATCCTTTTGAGAAAGTTCAATTGTTCCATATGGGTAAACATTAGCATCCGTAAATGGACCGACCATCGGGATATAGCTTTCCCCTAGAAAATCTTTAGCTTTGAGTTAAAAAGAAGCACTTGATCCCCAACATTAAAACTCGGTTTTAATACTTTGAATCATGTAACCTTTTGTTTTCTCCTTATACAGCAAAGAAAATTCTCATAACTTCATCCTTTAATTCATTAAGCTCATAGATTGGAGACTTACTATTCGTACCCGGACATGATTTAGGTCTAAATTAGTTTGCTTAAGGGCCCATAAAGCTTTATGTTTCCAACTCCAATATTGAGATGGCAAGCTTTTTCCCGTAAACCAACCTATAATGAGTACATCCAAATAGGTGTTTTGTAAGGCGGTTCTGAAAGCCCATATAAGCATCATCAAGCTTATCACTCCAGAAGCTCTATTCTCACCTATGGTTTCTTCTAAAATCCTTTTAATTCCCCTAATTTGAAACATACAACTTGACCACAAATCGTTTGAGGTGTAAGGAGTCGAAAGACGATGGTCACACATACTTTGCCAGAACCCTTTGAAAATTGGTCATTACAAAAATTGTGCCTCTATCATTTTCTTATTATATCACTAGGGGTTCCAAATCTAGCAAAAAGACTTTTCAAGAACTTACAAACAACTCTAGCATCATTAGTAGGTAAAGCCTTAGCTTCCACCCATTTGGACAAGTAATCCACCGCAACTAAGATGTACTTATTTCCCCTACTTGATGGAAATGGACCCATGAAATCAATCCCCCACAAATCAAAGATCTCACAAACTTGTATTGCATTCTGTGGCATCTCATCTCTTTGAGAGATTTTGCCTTGTCTTTGACAAGCATCGCAATGTTTAACCAAGTTGAAAGCATCTTTATAAATGGTGGGCCAAAAGAATCCAGAGTCAAAGACTTTACCGACATGTAATAGGCACCATGATGGCGCTCCCGTAGGTCCGAGATTGTAACAAGCATGAGAATCTCATTAGCCTATTTGCCAAAACACATCGCTAATGACTTGGTCCGCAAAATTTAACACATACGGGGTCATCCCAATAGTAATGTTTTAGCATCTTTTGAAAAAACTTCTCTTTGTTGAGAACTCCCATCCTTTTTTAACAAAATTACCCGCATGGTAGTTCGCTAAGTCGGCGAACCATGGCGTGGTATTATCACTAAGCACATTCACATTGTTAAGCACATTATTTTCAACAACATTTTCATTCTCATTAAGCACATTATCATTCACATTAATCTCTTTGACCTCTTCAACTTTTCCCTAGTGATATCTCTAAAGGACAAGACTCAGTTATATTTTGCTTTCAGTTCACTCTTGTGAGGGTTTTCTAGTCTAGAAAGGTGATCGGCGGCTACATTCTCAGCTCCTTTTTTGTCCCTTATTTCAAGATTGAACTCTTGGAGTAAAAGAATCCACCTAAGTAACCTTGACTTAGCATCTTGCTTAGCCATTAAGTACTTAATAGCCGAATGATCCGTATACACTATGATCTTCGATAAGACTAGATAAGGTCGAAACTTCTCCAAGGCATATACTCACGGCTAAGCATTTCCTCTTTTCAGTTGTTAGTGTAATGAAGTTGAAGCCCCGTCGTATAGTCTTACTCGCATAGTAAATAGATGAAGTGTTTGTCCTTTCTTTGACCTAGACACAAGCTCCTAAAGCAAAGTCACTAGCAACACACAGATTTCAAAATCGAATCGCCAGATTATGCATAACAAGTATTGGTGATTTCAATTACTTCTTTTCTAAATCATTAAAAGCTTGTTTACACTCATCCGAAAAGACAAAAGGAGTTTCTTTTTCCAAAAGATGAGTCATGGGTCTTGCAATTTTTGAGAAATCTTGAATGAACCTTCGATAAAAACCCGCATGACCTAAAAAGCTTCGAACTCCTTTTACCGTGGTCGGGTAAGGTAATTTAAGCTATCACTTCTACTTTGCCCTAATCAACTTCTAAACCACTTTTAGAAATTTTGATGCCCCAAAACTATTCCTCCTTTTACCATAAAAATGGCATTTTCCAATTAAGGCACAAGATTTGTTTCTTCACAACGATTAAGCATTTGATCAAGATATCAAGCACTTTGGGATAAATTCACCCCAAAAACCGTAAAAGATCATCATAAAAGACCTCTAATGGTTTTCTCTATCATGTCAAGAATTATGGGCCATCATGCACCTTTGAAAGTCCCCGTGCATTACAAGGCCCAAAAGGCATTCTTTTGTAGGCAAAGGTTCCATAAGGGCAAAGTAAAGGTGGTCTTTTCTTGGCTTGGTGGGTCACGGGATTGAAAGTACCCTACAATCCCGTCTAAGAAACAATAGAACCATCCCTCTAACCTTTCAAGCATTTGATCCATAAAAGGTAAGAGAAAAATGGCCCTTCCTAGTGGCATCATTCAATTCTATAATCCAATGCAAACTCTCAAACCGGTCACAGCGGGTTGGAATGAGTTTTCATTGTCAGTCATCATTTCACCACGGTCACCCATCCTTTTTTTAGGAACGCAGATGAACCGACTAAACCCAATGGCCTATCCGATATTAGGGTAAATCAAGCCGCATCAAGATGCTTGATGACCTCTTTCTTAATAACCTCATGAATTTTAGGGTTGACCAGCCTTCTTTGCATTTGAAACCACTGGTTGTAATCAATCCTCCATTAAAATTTGTGTGTACCAAACTTTTGGGTCAATACCCTTAATGTCGGAGATTTTCCAAGCTAGAGCACTTTGTGAGCTTCAGAACCATCAATAAGGTTTACCTTCTCATCGTATTTAAATCTTTTGAAATTATGAACGTGGTAGTTTAATTATCCTTTTCAGAAAAGCGTATTCAAGATGAGAAGGCACTCTTAGAGTACAAGGTCGTGGTGGTTCCTCTATTGATGTTTTGACCGATTCAACATTTTTGACTTCCTTTTTGAACTCAAGAGGAGTGGGTGGTGAAAAAGGATCATCATTTAAAACTTCAAGCAATTTTTCCAAGTAAGTTACATCACCCTCTCCTCATCACTAAATTCATTATTTAAAATCCATGTTAAGATTCAACCATGTTTAAAAACCTCTCTATTTCTTCTCCAAGAATCATCTGACTTCCTTTAAAAGGTGTGAAAGAAGGGAGGATCCGAAATGATAGAAGTGGAATCAATCACCACTCTCGTAAAGTCTAAGACTTTGGAGCTACTCGCACACGTTGCATCAAATAAGGTTCAATTCGTTTCAACACGAATTCAAAAATTATCATAAGAAAATCGGGGAGTGTCCAACCACACTTTAGGATCAAAGATTGATCATCATGTCTTAAGATGATCTCCCCCTCATAAACATCAATCAAGGCATGAGCTGTGCTCAAAAATGGCCTTCCTAAAATCAAAGGAACACGGGGGTCCGCAACAAAATCCAATATCACAAAATCGACTGGGAAATAGAATTTTCCGACCTTAACGAACACATTTTCGGCTATCCCGGAGGGGCTTAGGAAATTGTGATCGGTGAGTAATCAGGAGTCTAATTCTAGAACCATTCTAGTACTTGTAAGGTCAGGAAGTCCAAGTTTCTTCCAAATAGACAAGGGCATGAGATTGATACTTGCACCTAGATCTGCTAGTGCCAAGTGATTATCAAACTCCCCAAAATCACAAGGAATGAGAAATCGTCCTGGGTCACCAAGCTTTTCGGGAAGCTTTTTGAGAATGACCGCAGAGCAATTAGCATTCATTGGTGTCTTTGTTATCTCAATCAACTTGTCCTTGTTACTTAACAACTTTTTGATCATTAAGGCAAATTTGGGCATGTGGACAAGAGCATCTGCAAAGCTAAGCTCAAAGTGAAGATCACGGAAGATTTCTATGAACTTTGAAGCTAAGATATCATCTCTTTCACGATTCTTGTCCTTTTCAACTCTTGAAGGATAAGGCAAATTTGTCTAGTTCTTGAAAGGTTCATTAACAACTCTAGGCTCAACAATGGGTTCTTTTTCTCTATTTTGGACCTTTTCCTTGTTTTGAACTACCGGAGGTTGGACTCTTGCGGTACTTTGTGAACTTGTGGGTTGCACTTGGTCCTTTGTCACCTCAGTTTCCTTACCATCCTCATTGTCCGGATTGACATAAGGAGGAGGCATAGGAGGTAATGGTCCATCATAGGCTAAACCACTCCTAGTAGTGATAGGCCTGACTTACTTCATTTCTATGATAAGGAATAGTATTACTCTGTAAAGTATCCTGAACCCGAGCAGTTGTTATTGCCCCATTTCTTTTGGAAACATTGTTAAGCATACATATTTTGAAAATTCCTTTGCTCATTTTGGAAAATACTTGTTGATACCACCTTTTGAAATCAATTCAAATTCGTTGCAAATTATTCAAAGTAAACATCATTTGCTTTTTGTAAGCCTCAAATCCAGCATAAGTCACCGCACTTAGTGTACTCGTAAGCTTGATAAGCTTGACTTGTTGGTGTTAAGCCCGAGTTTTAGTCCATGGTTAACTGGTTGGTTTGGTTAAATTTCCTAGTCCCATTATACCTTGTTCCCATTGTAGCCTTGGTTAGGTCTAGAAGCTTGGGATTGGTTGAGTAAAAGCCCGGTGGTACTTAATTTGGTTCGCTTAATTGGAGAAGACGTAAATCCGCCGAATTCCATTTTGAACAAAGTTACCAAGAACACGAAAGAGCGGTTTTTGAAATTGTTTGGAATATTATCATGATAAACCGGGTACTCATGGTAACCTACTCTAGTCATTGGCACACATTTAAAGACTATGATTACTACCACAAGTATACACCTTCCCCACCGCTTTAATAGGAACGGGAGTAGCACAAGAGCTTCATCATCATATTTTTTCATCTCATTCATGTTCATTCCTAAAAGTCAAAGTCATCTAATCACTCTAATGCCTGCCGCCATTATGTGGAATTCCGACGTTAAGATGATGAAAGAAGTAGAAAGAAGATGGAGGAGCATTCTGTACTCAACTCGCTCACGGCGTCCCGTGAACATCTAACTTTTGCTTTATTCTTATGATTTGTAGCTCCCTTCGGGTTGACTTTTGAAGAGAAGAATTGCCACCGGCAACGAAATAAGAGAATCTTACATATAGCTCGGACGAATTATAGAATGGTGTCTAATTGGTGCATGAGTGAAAACCAGTGATAGAGGACACTTCCTTAGAAGTTTCCTTGAAACGCTCCAGCTTCGGAGAAAGATTCTGAGCAATTTGACGAAAATTTTGTTATTTCATTCCAAAGATTGGTAGTCTTAGAAGGTGGAAAGGAAAAAGTTTGATGACTTAGAACACTAAGTCATCCCATGTAAGAATAGAATTCCGGGGGTTCTTTGTCGAGCCACGTTTTGGCAACCCCGTCAAGAGAAAATGGAAAGAGAAGAAGTTTGATGGTGGTGTTAGGTACATCCGGTACCTTTGATATAGTTATGCTGCTCAAAATGACGAATATGTGCATGAGCTCTCATCATTACCTCCTCTAAAAATTCGATTTTGAACAAATTAATAGAGAGAGGATTTTGAAGTTCAAAATTTTGAGCATTGATGGGTGGTACAACTATAGCACTGTCAACCCCCCGTTGGAGCTTGAAGTTGCGTCGGGACCATTGGTCGGTCATCGGACCATTTGAATCGGAACATTTCAACAATAGGGATTGCCACATGTTGTTGTCAAACGTCGACGATTACGTCTTCTTGTGATTGTGTATTCCAAGGAAGAACGAGGTGCCATGCAAACTTAGTGAAAAATAATAAAAAGAAAAGTTGAGGATTAAGAAGATTATTTTTGGGAAATTTACAATTTTTTAAGTATTATTAGGAAGGAAATCAAAGAAGAAAAAAATTTATTTTGGCAACCGCTAATTACAAGCCTTCACGATAAGGTCCTCCAAGTTTACGCCACAAATGAGCGGAAACGGCTTAGCGAGCCGCAATGACTTCATAGCAGTAGCTATCACATTTCCTTAACTCACCTTGTAGTTGTAAACTCAAAGGTCCGTCGTACCTCGCAAGTAACTCACGATTAATTTTGTTGTTTATTGGAATGGTTTAAGATGGATAGCTAGTATCCAAATTTGTTTATTTTTATTTTTTTATTTTAACTAATTCGATAGGAATCGAATTAATGAACGTTTTGTATTTTTTTTTATACAAAAATAGCAAAGTAACTTCCAAAAAGGAAGGGTCTTCAAAACTCTACTTCAACGAATATCCTCAAAAATCGTTCACGTCTTCCCCGGCAACGGCGCCAAAATTTGGTTGCGTGTATAAGCACTAGTCAAATTTATATATATATAGTATTAATCCCGTGAAAATTCTTTCCAAATTACTTCTCAAACAAGAGAAATAAAAGGATAAAATCTCACTAAAGAAAACACAATATGTATATTTTTAACCGGGAAGTATTTCTTCTCGGGTCGTTTCCCAACGAAGTCGTGAATTGAGATTCGTGAATAATTCGGATTCGAGTCAAGAATTGATAAAGGATTTTTGAATTTTGAATTACACTACAAATTTAATAGCACAAACTAAAAACAATTAACTAGCACGAAATTTTAATACACGAAAATTAAAAACGTGAGCTAAAACTGAAATTTAAAATCTAAAGCACTACTTTTAACAAATTTTATACCTAAAAATCACAAATTTAAAAAGAAAATTTTAGGAAAAAGAATTATATTTTTCCAAACATTTTTCTATTTTCTATGAATTGTTTAAGAAAAAGAAATTGCTAAAAATCTATTTTAATTCCTAGAAAATACAAATTAAACTGGAAAAATAAAGAAAAATAGTTTTTAACAACTAAAAAGGTGCAGAAAATCAATAGAACAAAAATGCCCAAATTTTATAAACTAATTGAACCCTAATTTTGCCAATTAAAACCTAACCCTAATTTTATTAAAACTAAAATTAAAATATTAAATCTATTTTATTATTCCTAAAAATCTAGGGTAGAAAGTGTAAAAGAGGAAAGAAAAGGGTAGGCGGAGAAACTAGTAGAAATTTACACTACAGTTAAAACGGGTACCCCTAAACTATTAAGAAAGTACCAAATAAACCCTGCGATCTAGCTTATTTTTGGCTTATTGAAAAAGTGAGAATTAGAAAAAACTTAAAACTACAAAGTTGTTAAAGAGCTTATAGACTACAACTTTAACAAAAGCACTTGCTAATTTTATCAACAGAATAAGCTAGAAAATAAGCATTTTAAATCTGTTCACAGAAACAAGGAGTTTTCCTAACTTTTTAAGTTTTGGCTTATTTCCAGCTTATTTCTAAATGAAAGTGAAAAACAAAAGGAGCTATATGGAGTCTAAGATGTGTACTAAGGATATCCAAAAAGAGATAAGCTGCTAGTTAACAAAAATAACAAGGAATTTGCTATTGAAAAGTACAAAGTTCAGGCTTAACTGAGATTAAGCTAAATCTAATAAGCTAAAACACTTATTTCTAAACCTTAGAAGCTAAATTTTTGGGAATAAGCTATGCTATGGTTAGTAAGCAAACCTAGATAAAAGGTTTCTAAAAATTACAACTAGAAATAAGAAATCAATAAGAAAATAAGCTAGAACTCTTAAACTGCTGCTATACTACCTTTGCTAGAATCTAAAAGCTAATCAACAGCTTATTATTGAAGGTTTAAAGCTTATCTATACTAAACTAATGGAGAACTATGGAAATGCTTAAAATCAAATTCTAGCTCCTAATTACTAAAGCTAAAAAGTGGCTAGAAAAGTAAAGGTCAACAACAGTACTAACTGTTGTTAAACCTGCCAATGCTGACATGATTGACAAAATCCTAAGTGCAGGCTAAAATTAAAGAGTTGGAACTTATAAACCACTTCACTAAATGTATCTAAGTCTACATTGACAATACTTGAACAATAGAAAGCTTTGAAACACTAAATTCTAAAATCACTTGCACCTTTAAAACTGCCCTGGTGCAAATACAAGCTTTTTAAGCTCAAAATTTTGTAATTCTACTACTAACTCTTAAATCCTATCTAAAACTTGTTAACTATGGAAATCTCAAATGCATAAAAGGAAATGACAGAATGTTGATGACTTTTAGAGTCAAATACAGCTTAACCCAAACACCCCTTTACCAATTCTGTCCCAACTTTATTGTACTTAAAAACTGTTTTAAAAACTAAACCAGCTAAATCCTTTTATCTACTCACACTAGGATTCACCTACTTAAGCTATCTAAGCTCTAAAAATCCTAGCTTATGTAGAAAAATAAGCTAGTTTATCAGCTAGCCTATTACTACTTAATATGACAGAATTTAAAGAAATGAAAACTAAATGGATTTAGACTAAAACAGCTTTAAGCATTTGAGTATTCAAACTAACTAAACAAAGCTGAACAAAATTGAGCACAAATAAGAACAAAGAATTAAGCTAATTGAGTAAGCTCGAATTTATACTAAAATGAAATATACAAAAATAAAACCTGGAATTGAAGTTCAGAACTTAGCCACTCTATCTGAATGAGTGGCTTTAAGTAAAAAAAACTATGGGCACCTTGCCTCTAAACCAATGAGCTTAAAGCTCAATAAGCTAATATTAGCTTATTTCTTCATAAGCTTCCAAATTCGAATCAAACTACCTCAAGTGGTCATGTTTTGATTTGAAATGAACTAAATGAGTAAATGAATGACTTAAAACAAACTTTTGACTGAATTTGAGCTTATTAACAAGTTTAAGCTCAAATGAGCTTATTAGAGCTTATTAGGTAAAAACAGCTTGAATTTGAAAGGAAAATCAATTGAAACTTAAGAACTGAATTTGATTACTTAAAATGGTAAAGTACAAACTGAGAGATGAAAAGTACAAGTGCTTAAAGCTGAATTTAAAAACTTAAAAGAAAAGGCTTAAAAAAATAAGGAAAATTACAAAACTGAAAATTAAAACTACTAACTAACTAACTTAAAAACTACTTAAAAACTAACTGTTAGCCAAAATGGCTTTACATTCACTTAAATAGGAAAAATACGACTAGGGCTTATGTGTCTTCTCTTTGTCTTCTAGCCTTTGTGCTTTCTTGTAGACACACAAACGGGGTGTGTTTGTTGTGAGAGTGCAAAGTCACAATGAATCTCAGCCCTCCATTAGCCTTTGTGCCCAAGAAAGCTTATATCGACCATTGATGAAAATTGGTGGGAGCTTGGGGATTGCCAACATAGCAAATTTGTAACTGGGAAGGTTTAGTGGAGGGGGGGATGTTAAAACACCCTGGTTAATTGGGTAAAAAGAGATTGAGTGTGTTGGGGAGAGGGAAAGGGTTCACAGGCCTTGGGTTTTGGGTTTGGCTATGGCGGGAAAAGGAGTTTGAGAGAGACAGAGAGAGTTTGGGCATTTGGCAAAAATGGCCCCTCATGGTGTTATGGTTGATTTCACCATTCATCCTTTAGGTTAAGTATAACTTTGAGGGTTGCCACTTTTGGCCCCTCAAAGTTATACCTCTTTTTGCAAAGTTAGGGGATTTGGCAAAACAACCCCCCAAGGGTTATATGACCCTTTGCACCGTACGTCCTTGTCTTTATAAGATTCTGCCAATTGGCAGTTTTACCCCCTGTGGTTTAACTTTGCCGAATTGGCAGAATTCACCCTTCTCTTTATTTCCCCCTTCTTTCCTCTTTATTTTCTTTATTAAATACAGTTTAGAGGATTGTTAGCGAATTTTAACCCACGCCACTTTCTAACCCGACCTCAAACTTATATTTCTTCACATGTGACTTTTGCTTTTGTCGGGGTTGACTTGGGGTTGACATTTCAGGCGTGGGCTTGGACTTTGAACTTTGTCTTTTCCTGCTTTTCATTCCGAGTCCGGTTTTGTCGTTTTGGACTTCGTTTTTTCGACCTGTTTGTGTGGATAGTCGATCCTGCACGACACAATTAGGCAAACAATCGTATATTGCATTTTAAGATCCGTTTTTGGTTATTTTAGCTCGTTTTTAAAGGTAAAAGGTATGTGTAAATTAAGCAGCATACCAAATCCCCCAATACTAAGGAATTGCCAAGTGTCCCCGCAATGTTATGAATAAACATTATGTACGAAAACTAAGAATCACATCCCCCTCGACAAATAACTTTGAAAAGTAACTAAGTGTTCGTCAAGGGAAACTAAAGAAATCATAAACTTCGACAAGTCCCGATTTTAACCATTTTTTATTATCTATACACTAACTATCCCTAATAATTTTTGGATTACCCCTTTTTCTTTTTCTCTCGACTACCTGTTTTGACTTCCTTTATTATATCAACTTTGGGATCATAAAATAGAAACAGTCCATTTAGAATAAATCTAAAACGGATTCCTGACGGATAAAATCATCGTCCTCAATTCAGATTTTTCACACTAGCTCAAACCAAGCCAATTTAAACAAGGACATATCAATATAAGACTAAATGCTAAGCACTCATACTAAGGACTTGTGAACTTTTAACTCCCAAATAATATATGATTTTTAAATGTGTGTACTCATTTCAACTTAGACCATAGATAAACTTATTTCCACAGTCGAGATTCAAGATAATCAGGACTCAATAGCAACAACTTATTAGGACCTTGTAACTTGATTTAAAGAACGAGATTTTAACTTGTAGAACTTTTGCAACATCTTCAATCATTATAATCATAAGTTCTTAAAGCTATGAATGCAATTGCTTATTTTGACCACCTACCTATCCTCGCTTCCTATAGATATCACAACCCACGACCGGTGTTCTTAAGTTTGAAAACCCACCCCGTTGCAGCGTTAGTGAAATCACAACAACACCTTTCTTCCTAAATATGGCTAAGGATAAGTGTCCTTAGTTTTGAACCCTCACCTAGACTCGGCTTTCCATTCCTGATGAGATATCACAACATACAACCAAATCCTAAAATAAAGATTCTAGTTTTTGAACCCCTACCCCCACAATGGTGTTTGGCGGCAGTGGATATCACTACACATCTTTTACTTGTCCATATAATCAAATGTAATCTTTATTGGCATAATTTCAATATTCATAGCATTTTTGCATTCATGATTCATTCATGCTTCTTTGGCATTTTAACTTTCAAAATTACAAGGAACAGAAAAAATTCTGTCTTTAAAAATCAAGTTACAGATTTGAATCTTATTCTAAAAACATCGATTGACATTAGTTGAATTAAATTGACACGTATGATTAGAGTAGATAGAGCTAATGGTAAGAAAAAGCCACAAGTACTCTATAAGTTTTAAGAAGAATCTTGCTCAGCAGCGCACATAAACTTAAATTTAAACTCTATCACTCTTGTTCTTCAACCTATTAAAATTCGAAGCATCGAAATCGTAAAAGCTTAGTCCTACAAGCGATAAGTTTGAGGAACTAGCTAGGAGCTCAACACGCCCGCATCGAGTACAACATTATCTCATTCTAACCTAAAGAAAGTCAAAACAGTGACAAAACACTTGATTTATATTTTTGAAAATTTTTGAAATTTTTACAATTTTTTTTGATTTTTGCAAAAAATTGGTTGTAAAAAAAACCGGATGAACGTATACAAAGCTGCAGCAAAAATCAAATCGAAGATCCCCCCATACTAGAACTAAACATCGTCCTCGATGTTTCAAAGGGGTACCTACGTAAATCTAAGGCCCAATTATGTAGTGTCCAAAAGATAAAACGGTTAGTCGATTAGATTTAGATACTGGATTCCCCAAATGAAGTGAGGAAAATGTGAAACTCTTGTGATACAAGCTAGCACGAGAGTCTTCACAATCCGGGAAATCCTGGACATACAACACAAAGCACACAAAACATGGACAAAACACGGGTAATGGAAAATGTAAGCCTTCTCACACAAAAACACTTATTTAATACAACTACAGATAAGCTGGGGGTCCTCCCACGAAGCCGCCTTGTTTTTGTTTAACCGAGTCACAAGGCACGACCGACCCCCAGAATATTGGTCCATGGGTGAAGACAAAGTGGAAGATAAATATCATCATCGGACTTTCGATTCAAGCGGTTTGGATAAACATTGAAATTTATAAAGTTCCACTCCCATGAGATACAGCCGGCCATAAAAGCAATGATAAATTGAGATGCCAGGGTCAAAAATGGTATCTTCATTCCTGGCTAAGAGAAGATATGGTGGAGCAACTGGGATACTGATAAATGGAAGAAAGATCCATACATATAAGCGAAGAATAAGGTTCACTTAAAAGTATGGAAATCACGAATCCAGGGTGAGATGGGTGGGTAAATACATTAGGCACTGAACTCTTGGTTCCGATCTCTTTAGTTGGAAAAATAGCATTCACCACATCCATAGTAAAATTATCCCTTCCCAGCTCGGCTCAAATCCCCCCCCTTAAAAAGCAGAAATGATCATACTCCGGTGGAGATATGATGTGAGCAAGTCCGTCGGCGAACTCCTCATGATGAAAATCACTCCTATCGGCAGGAGGAAATGGATTGATCGAAAGATCAAAGATGAACGAATCATATTGATAAAATTCAGCCTGAGTAGTGGTACTGCCACTACTCTTTTCTTCAATATGATCGTCATTAGAATAGAAAGCTTCATAATCCGGAAGAGAGTAATCAGAATGAGTAGTGGGACTGCCACTACTAATCTCTTCCAAATCAAAGCAGAAAGTTTCAATGCGTTCGGGCTGAAAGAATATCAAAGGTGTTAGTCTCCTCTAAAAGAAGAGGTTAAGAGATGAGAGGAAGACCTTGGTCATAACATCGGAAGATTGAGCAGTATTATCTTTTAATAGCTTCGATTTACAATAGGGGGGAGAGAAGATAGAACATTCAACAATTTTTCACGAAGGATATCGTCTTTGATTGTTAGAAGAATATTGGTGTCAATCCCTCCAACTTCCGGGATAACAATCTCTACCACCTCTAAGCTGACGATCTCATCATCGGGAGGTGATGCATCGACATAATCGATGTTCTCATAAGAATCGTCATCACTCGAAGTAGAATCATCGTTGTAATCGATGATAGTCTCAGAATGTTCTTTGAAAGCTTCAAGAGAGGTAGGTTGTACAAAGAGCACATCACACACAACTGTCGGGAATACCTCGTTGCTACTTGGGATTGGGATAAGGTTCTCAACACTAGACTTTATTACTTCATCCGATTCCGTTGCTGGAATAGTGTCAAGATGCTCGTCCCCCATACTTAGAGAGTTATCGGGTTCCTCGATTGGTAAAACGGGTGTGATTGCAGTGGTGTTGTCTTCGTCATCATCGTAGCAAATGGGAATCTTCCAATATCGATCTTTAGCCGCTTGCTCTTCCGCAATTCGCTTTTCTTCTTCCTTCTTTTGTATGGCTTGACCAACCAAATCACATAAGGTAGTCATTTGTTCCATAAGCTTATTACTAGAATTAAGAAGCTCATTTTGGGAATTGAAGATTGGATGATTGACGGTATATTGCGGGGGTCGAACTTGGTCAAAACCAAAAGAATTTGAATCATAGCAAGAATTTTGCTCATGATAATAGTTTTCATTCATTGGTTGACATTGGTAAGTTTCATGAGGTCCCCCGCAATTTTCACAACAAGGATATTGTTGTGGAAAACTTAGTGAAGTTTGTGGAAGATAATCAAAGTTTTGATTGAAACACGGGTCCTGATTGTAGACAAACGGGACTTGAGGTGGACAATCGTAACCGTAATGAGAATCGTTCCCACATAACTCACAAGAGTATGGCACGTATTGGGATTGTGGAGGATGGTTTGCAACACTTGGAGAATCGTTATAGAAAGAGTACGCATAAAAAGTTGCTTTGAGTTCCATTTCCAACTTACAAATAAAAATAAACTTCCATGTATTCATTACAACCATAATTTTTGGCATGTACCAAGAAGCACATTGTTTGTTGTAAACTTTGTAGTTTTATGTAGACTCATCAATGGTTTGATTTTTGCATGGTTCCGGATTAGAGATAATCGGAACTCTCGGAGGGCAATTATAACCGTAATGAGCACCTTTCCCACAAGACTTACAAGTGCATTGTCGACAAAAGATTCCATCTAACGAATCTCCGCACTCGTGACAACAGTGGTCAATGTGTGGAGGACTTGGTGAGGAATTTTCACCGGGGTCCTGATTGACAACGATTGGCTCTTGAGGAGCATTAACAACGTTGGTATTGTCATCGGATGACTCGGAAGTATCTTGAAGGTCTTCGAAAAATTCATTTTCCACACAATATGTAAACAAATCTTCCTTAAATTTCTTTCGTAAAAGAAAACATCCATGACAATACGGACCATCAACCGGGGTTCCACACCTTGCACACCTTGCACAATTTCGAGGGGGTTTAGGAACAAGAATCTTGTCTTCAAGACCCTTTTTTGAACAACAAAAGTCTGCAGTGTACACAACTCCACAAGTCGCGCATTCTTTAATCGCGTAAATCGGATTCAAACGATAATCGAATGACGTCATAAGAATTAAACATTAAGATGGATAAGAAAAGAATTAAATGATACGAAGAAAAAGAAGATTATTTTTGGTTTTTCCATTAATTCACAATTTATTTTAACGGACAAAATGATAAGACAACTTAAACCTGATAATCAGCAAGCTTCACGGTAGCTCTTCGAAAGAAAAACTCACAAAGGAGCGGAGGAGAGGGATAGCGCGAAGCTTATTTCTCCTTTCGGGTTGTAGTTCGTTGGAACAACCCTCCTTATACCCCTCTTATAGTTTGTTTAACTTTCAAAGGTGAGCCGTACCTCGCAAGTGACACAAAAGGCAAGTTTTTAAATCTTTTGTTCGAGTTGGGAACCAACAAGTTCACCGGAAGTTATTATGATAATACCTCTGTTGAGAATATTATATTTTGGTATTTTTACCAATTTGTGAATTTTATTGATAATTAAAGACAATGTTTTTATCTTTTTGGTTTTTTTTTTATATAAAAATATTCACAGCTTCAAACACAAATTGATTGACGTAACGATAATCGTTTTCACAGCCTCCCCGGCAACGGCGCCAAAAATTGATCCGTCCAAACCACACCTTAAAATACATATAATATATAATAAAATATAAAATATATATAGTAAGGATAGTCTAGAAACGAAGTCAATAATACCGAGAAGTAGTATAGAATGTTCCCGGGTCGTTTATCCCCAACGAGGCTGTGCTGGAGAATCGATACATTCGGAAGATTTGAGTAAAGGATTTTTGAATTTTGAATTACAAACTAAAAACAATTAACTAGCACGAAATTTTAATACACGAAAATTACAAACGTGAGCTAAAACTGAAATTTAAAATCTAAAGCACTACTTTTAACAAATTTTATACCTAAAAATCACAAATTTAAAAAGAAAATTTTAGGAAAAAGAATTTTATTGTTTTTTAACTAAGTAGAATTTTCCTATGAATTTTTTAAGAAAATGAATAACTAAAAATAAACTTTTTCTAAAAATTAAAACTACAAAATCTACTTTTATTTTTCAAAAATACTAATTTAAAAAGAAAAATTTTTCACTAAAAAAGAAATAAAATTAAGTTCAAACGCATTTTTTTATTTGTCCTAATGATTTATTAAAGAAAAATATATTACTAAAATAACCCTATTTTAATATCCTATAAAATACAAATTAAACTGGAAAAATAAGGAAAAAATGTTTTTAATAAAACTAGAAAGGTCAGAAATTTAATAGAACCAAAAGCCCTAATTTTTAAGATACTAATTGAACACTAAATTTTAACATTAAAAACTAAGACCTAATTTTATAAAAAACCTAAAATTTCAAAAATCTTAAATCTATTTTAATAAACTATAAAAAGACAGGTGAAATTGTAAAGAAAGAAAGCAAATAAAGGTAGCGGCAAACTTTCTATGTTTACACTACAGTTAAAACAGGTAACCCTTGACTATTGGAAAAGTACCAAACAGACCTCGCGACTTGGCTTATTTTTGGCTTATTAAAAAGTGAAAATAAGCAAAAACTTAAAACATGAAAGTTGTTAAGGAGCTTATACTAAACAACTTTAACAAAGGCACTTTCTACTTTTATCCACTCAATAAGCTAGAAAATAAGCATTTCAAAAACTGTTACAGAAACAAGGAGTTTACTAGATTTTTCAAACTTTAGCTTCAATCTAGCTTATTTCTTCATGAAAGTGAAAAACAAAAGAAGCTATATGGAGCTTAAAATGTGTACTAAAGATATCTAGAGAGAAATAAGCTAAGTATTAACAAGAATAACAAGAAAAGTGATCTTAAAAGGTGCAAGGTTCAGGCTTAAACTGAATATGAGCTTTTTCTTATAAGCTAAAAAGCTTATTCCTAAACCTTAGAAGCTGAAATTTTGAATTTAAGCTAAGCTATGGATTTAAAACTAACCTAGATAAAAGGTTTTTCAAGATTACAACTAGAAATGAAAATTCTAAAAGAGATAAGCTAAAACTCAATTCTGCTGCTATATCACTTTTGAAAGGAAAATTAAGCTAAACTAAAAGCTTTAAAATGAAACTTAAGTGATGATATTTATACACCTAATGGAGTACTAACAAAATACAAAATTCTACTTTCTAATTCCTAATTATAAAGGCTAGAAATAAGCTAGAAATTGATGAGCAAACAGCAGTTTTAACTAACTTGATTCTGCTGTTGCTGATGCATTTGGCAAAACTCTAAAGTGCAGGCCAAACTCTAAGCTAAAATCTCATGTGCTCACTTTCTAAATGTATCTAAACTTATACTAACATAAAATGAACCCTAAAATGCCATAAATCTCTTAAATCTAAAAAAACATTTTACACTTAAACTGCCCTGGTGCAAATACAAGCTTTTTAAGCTCAAAATTTTGTAATTCTACTAACTAACTCTTAAATCCTATCTAAAACTTGTTAACTATGGAAATCTCAAATGCATAAAAGGAAATGACAGAATGTTGATGACTTTTAGAGTCAAATACAGCTTAACCCAAACACCCCTTTACCAATTCTGTCCCAACTTTATTGTACTTAAAAACTGTTTTAAAAACTAAACCAGCTAAATCCTTTTATCTACTCACACTAGGATTCACCTACTTAAGCTATCTAAGCTCTAAAAATCCTAGCTTATGTAGAAAAATAAGCTAGTTTATCAGCTAGCCTATTACTACTTAATATGACAGAATTTAAAGAAATGAAAACTAAATGGATTTAGACTAAAACAGCTTTAAGCATTTGAGTATTCAAACTAACTAAACAAAGCTGAACAAAATTGAGCACAAATAAGAACAAAGAATTAAGCTAATTGAGTAAGCTCAAATTTATACTAAAATGAAATATACAAAAATAAAACTTGGAATTGAAGTTTCAGAACTTAGCCACTCTATCTGAATGAATGGCTTTAAGTAAAAAACCTATGGGCACCTTGCCTCTAAACCAATGAGCTTAAAAGCTCAATAAGCTGAATTAGCTTATTTCTTCATAAGCTTCCAAATTCGAATCAAACTACCTCACGTGGTCATGTTTTGATTTGAAATGAACTAAATGAGTAAATGAATGACTTAAAACAAACTTTTGACTGAATTTGAGCTTATTAACAAGTTTAAGCTCAAATGAGCTTATTAGAGCTTATTAGGTAAAAACAACTTGAATTTGAAAGGAAAATCAATTGAAACTTAAGAACTGAATTTGATTACTTAAAATGTAATGTACGAAACTGAGAGATGAAAAGTACAAGTGCTGTAAAGCAGAATATTAAAAACTAAAAAAAAGGCTTAAAAAATAAAAGGAAAACTACAAAACTGAAAATTAAACTAAAAACTAACTAACTAAAAACTACTTAAAACTAACTGTTAGCCAAAATGCTTTTACATTCACTTAAAAAGGAAAAATACGACTAGGTCTTATGTGTCATCATCTTTGTCTTCTAGCCTTTGTCTTTCTTGTAGACCACAAACGGCGATGAGTTTGTTGTGAGTAGTGCAAAGTCACAATGTATCACAAGCCCTCCATTCGCCTTGTGCCCAGAAAGCTTATATCGACCATTGATGAAAATTGGTGGGAGCTTGGGGATTGCCAACATAGCAAATTTGTAACTGGGAAGAGTTTAGTTGGAGGGGGGGATGTAAAAAAACACCCTGGATATTGGGTAAAAAGAGATTGATGTGTTGGGGAAAAGAGGGAAAGGTTTCACTAGGCTTGGTTTTGGGTTTGGCTATGGCGGGAAAAGGAGTTTGAGAGAGACAGAGTGAGAGTTTGGGAATTGGGCAAAATTGGCCCCTCATGGTGTTAAGGTTGATTTCACCATTCGTCCTTTAGGTTAAGTATAACTTTGAGGGTTGCCACTTTTGGCCCCTCAAAGTTATACCTCTTTTTGCAAAGTTAGGGGATTTGGCAATATAACCCCCCAAGGGTTATATTGCCCATTGCACCACACGTCCTTGTCGTTATAAGATTCTGCCAATTGGCAGTTTTACCCCCTGTGGTTTAACTTTGCCAAATTGGCAGAATTCACCCTTCTCTTCTTTTCCTCTTTATTTCTTTATTAAATACAAGTTTAGGGATTTAGCAATTTTAACCCTCAAACTTATATTTCTTCACATGTTGACTTTTGGATTTGTCGGGGTTGACTTGGGTTGACTTTTTCAGGCTTGGGCTTGGACTTTGACTTTGTCTTTTCCTGCTTTTCCATTCCGAGTCCGGTTTTGTCGTTTTGGCTTCGTTTTTCGTCCTTTTGTGTGATATCCGTTCTTGCACAACACAATTAGCAAAACAAGCGTATATTTGGCATTTTAAGTCCGTTTTTCGTTATTTTAGCTCGTTTTTAAAGGTAAAAGGTATGTGTAATTAAGCACATACCAGAGGGCGATTGAGATTCTTAGTTTTCCAAATGCTTACTTCATAGCATTGCTTGAGGACACGGCAATACCTTAGTATGGGGGATTTTGGTATGTGTTTAATTACACATACCTTTTACCTTTAAAAACGAGCTAAAATAACCAAAAACGGACTTAAAATGCCAAATATATGCTTGTTTTGCTAATTGTGTTGTGCAGGAACGGATATCTAAGAAAAGGACGAAAAACGAAGCCAGAACGACAAAACCGGACACGGAATGGAAAAGCGTGGAAAAGACACAGTTAAGTCCAAGCCCAAGTGTCAAAAAGTCAACCCCGACAAATCCAGAAGTCAACAAGTGAAGAAAAATAAGTTTAAGGACTTAAATTGTCAAATCCTAAACTTATTTAATGAAGAAATAAGAAGAAAAAGTTGTGAGGGACCCAAACTGCCAAACGCCTAAAGTCTTAACCACAAGGGTTAAAACTGCCAAGTTTTCAAACCTATAAAACACAAGGACCATGGGTGCAATGCCCTATATAACCCTCAAGGGGTATTTTTGCCAAAGCCCGAATCTTTTAATAACACAAGGACGTGTGGTGCAAACATTGTTATAACTTTGAGGGACCAAACCTGTTAAATCCACAAACCCTTACCCCAAGTTTCAAAGTACTGTATATCTTCTTCACCCCTTCCCGCCAAAACCCACAACCCCCCAAACCTGTCATTATCCACCTCGTTTGACCTCCCACATACATCCAAAACCATCACCAATCCTTAACCCCACCCCCCACATGGCCTATGCCATGTTGGCAATCCTAACTCCCATAATCCGGATCAATGGTTGACATAATTCGACTAGGGCACCAAGGTGAATGAGGGGCCAAGATTTATTTGTGTTCACACTCTCACAACAAGCACAACTCATTTATGTGTCTACAAAGAAACACACCCAAGAGAAGCCAAGAAAAGACAAGACAGGAACCCTAGCTTGTGTTTTTCTATATAAGCTATGTAAGCCATTGTGGCAAAAGTGTGTAGTTTTTCAGTAATAGTTAGCTTTTTAAGTGTGTAATTTTTTTAAGTATTCCAACTTTAATGTACTTCTATTTTTAAGTTAATGAAAATTCAGTTTGGTGTTTTAAATTTTGTTCAAAATTATTAAGCAAAGTTTGTTAAGAGCTCTCAATTTAAGCCATTTATAATCTGTTTTTAACTTTTATACAAAAGTTTAAGGAAAAGTTAAAAGGGGGACAAAGTTACTGTTGGATCAAGCATTGGATGAATGAGCAATATTGGAAGGCTCATTGGGTTTGCTTAGTTTAAGCTTATTCATAAGCTTTGGGTAGGTTTAGAGCTTAATTAGGTTTCATACAACCCTGTTTGAGCAAGGGTTAAAGGTACAATTTCTTTTTAAATTTTGCTTAATAGTTACTGTAGCAGTGCTTATTTTTAGCTTATTAAGGTTTTTTTTGTGCTTATTGCTGTTTATTTATGCTAAAGTATGCCTTGTAGTTGATTTTCTTTCACTTACATTCAATTTGCTTAAAACTGCCTAATTTAGCTTATTTAAGTCACTAGCTTATCACTCCTTTAAAAGTGCTTATTTGTGTTGCTTTTCACTTGTTATTGCTTAATAGTGCTTAATTAGTAGTAGTCTTTAAATTTTTTTAGCTTAAAACAGATCTTGTGTGTTTTTAAATCATTTTTAAAAATTAAGGGGGTGTTTGGGTTAAGCATGAAAACGGGTCAAAATGGTATGGTATGGGTTGAGGTCATAAAGTTAGCTTTAGCTTAAGTGATTGAGCTTATTTAAGTCTGTTTTTCTAAAGCTTTTTAGTCAAAACCTGTTTTTTAAGTTTTTACAAGTGTTATTTGAAACTGTTGGGTTTAAAAAAGAGAATCAATGGCTTATTTGGATAAGCCATTGTAAATTTGAGTTGGGGTTTTAAAAAGAGTGGCATTGTGTGTCTAAACAAGGTGTAAACAAGTGCTTTGTGTCACTTGACTTTTTGAGTCAAAGCTGTCAAAGATGTAAGTGTCAGTTTTAAAAAGAAAAAGTCCCCTTTTCAAGAGCTAAAATCAGCATCTTTAAATTGTTTTTAGAAGCCTAGATTTTGAGCATAAGCTCACCTTAAGTCATTTTTCATCTGTTTTAACTTATCTTTGTATTTTGAGCTTATTTGACAGCTTATTCAAAGCTGTCAATATAAGCCCTTGTCCTTGGCTTACTTCCCCTGGTGCTAAGGGGTCATCTTTAAGCCTTCTTATCCAGCTTATTAGTTAACCTCAGCATGAGTTATTGGCTTTTCTAAAAAGCCAATAAGCTCTTTGTTAAGCTCCCTTAGTTTCAGGCCTTAAAAAGCCCTTCTTGTTGCTTATTTGTAAGCCAAAAGTGTGACTCTAAGCCAAACCCAATTCCAACAGTACTAACTCTTTAGTTAGTACTGTTGTGGGTATTAAGCTACTCTTGGGCTTATTGAGCTTATCCCATGTGCTTATTTATTGTTCTTAGTAGCTCACTTTGATAGTTTGTTAAGTTGTGTATGCTTATTTGCCTTTTTCATAGCTTATTTTGAGTCAACAGTTAGTAGCTTGTTGCTTTTAAGCTTTAAGCTAATTTAGCTTCCTGTCAATTAAGCCCTTTTTCAGCTTCTTTAGTGTTAGTTTTTAGCCCTCTAGTGCTTATTTAGGATAGTTTAGACAATTCATTTAGCTTATTCGTTCAAGTCCTAGCTTAAGTGTCCAAAATGTCCAAGACTTAGCCATTTTAAGCTGTTAGGCTTGTTTAAGCAAAACTGTCACTTTAAAAGCTCATTTTCAGCTTATTCATAAGCTTTCACAAAAAGCTGTAGTTTTGAAAATTGTTAAGCTCAAGGAGCTTAACAACTTTGGTTCACAAAGTTTTTTTTGAAAGAAAAAAAAAGGGAAGACAAAGGGTGACCCGGGTGAGCAAGACTCGAACCCGGGTCTCTACCCTCGATACATCCCTTCTATAAACACCACTTACCGCTGCGCCCTTGGGACTTTTTCATTAAAGTCCCAAGTGGTTTTAGTTTTAACCACGTTTTCCCTCTTTAAGCTATAAGCTGTTTACAGCTTATTTTCGGGCTTATTTATAAGCAAATTTTTGGTTTCTTATTTTTCGTAGGTTAGTTATAGTGTCTAGTATTTTAGGTAAATTTTTCAGAATTTTTAAAAGTAGTTTAGTATTTTTTATAATTTAATTTAGTTAAAAGTTTAAAAAATTCATAAAAAATACAAAAATTATCAAAAAAATATTTTTCTTTTTTAGAAAATTTTCTTTAGTCATATAGTTTGTAGGAAAAATACAAAAATTTTCGTAGGGTCATTTTTGTAACTTTTTGATTTTTAAAGAACGGGGCTCGGGTGCGGTTTTTGTCTTGACTCGTTTTTGGGTCAAACGACCTCCGTTTTCAGTCTAGTCTTTTTCATTCTTCGTTATTAGTCCCCTAGAGTAGTTTAGAAGTGAAAATTTCCTTGTAGGGTTAATTTTGAAGATTTTAGGTTTTTGACCCTTTGTTCGGGATTCGTGCTCTCGTTTTCTAGCTTAATTTCATAATTTTTAGGTTTTTCTTAATCGTTTTTGTTTGTTATTGTTTAATTTAGCTTTCCACACTCTCAAATCATTTCTCTCTTTCAAACTCCAATCTTCTGACCGTATCAATTTTCCAGCACAGCCTCGTTGGGGATTAACGACCCGGGAACATTCTATACTGCTCCCGGTTTTATTGATTTGTTGTGTTTTTTAGACTATATATATTTTATATTTTATTATATATTATATATATAGTTTAATAGAAAATTTAACTAATCAGCTATTCACATTTTCCATAAAATCAAGAAGACACACATCATGAACACCATCAAACATAGATTTCTTACAAGTAGTACAAATAAGTTCAGAATTCGCTTTTAATGAATGCTTAACATCAACATCACGAATAGGTTTAACAACACGATTATTTTTATTAACTTTCCTAGGTTGGGCTTCTACTTTATTCTCCATGTTCCTACTTGGTGTTCGCGAGATCCTATCATTCTTTTTATTGCCTGTAGGCTTTGATCCGCAATTACTAGTAGAACACTTCAATCTTGTAGGAGACAACACAGGCGTGTTAGAATCTGATGTTATAGATGACTCTACCTGTTTAATGTTGCTTGAGGATGTGAGAGGTTTAGCAAACCTAACTTTTTAACATTGTTTTTTGGTGTGACAGAAACCTTTTTAGCATTAAGTTTAATCGCATTAGGGCATGTATCTCTAACATATACCAGTAACTCCTGAATTCGTTGGGCATGCTTACAGGCAAAGTCTAACTCATTATCCAAAGGATGTTTTGCTTTAGCTTGTTCGACTATTCCCCGAAGAATATCAGCTTGTTCCTGAGTGTACTTAAGGTAATCTATGTGAGCTTCCCTATTTTGCAATAACCTAGGAGCCAAAGGTTCTAAGTCTAGCTTAAACATTCCTGGAACAATAGTATTGGCAGACGGTATTTGTGCAGCATTATCAATAATTTCTTTTCCTTTTACTTTTCGTAAATCGTTTTTCATTGATGTTATCACAAAAACCTTATCTTGAATTTGAGCTTTTAAATCCTCATTTTCAGCACATTTTAAGTTCAGTTTATCAATTAAAGAGTCACTCTCTTTTCTAGTACGAACACGTGTCCTTTTGATTGAGTCAAACTGATCTTTAAAAACCCGTTTCACATGATTAATTTCTTTAAAAAGACACTCATTTTCTAAAAGCAATTTTGCCACACTTTTGGTCTCTATTTTACAATAATCATAATTGACTTTCTCTTCCTTGGATTTTTCTCTCATTGATTTTATAATTTCCTTCAACTTACAATGGTAGTGTCTTTGTCTTGTAGCTGAGCTTTCAAATCATTATTTTCAAAAAATTCAGGAATTTCGAAAGCATTTTGATTATTACAAGATTCATCTTTTTGAAAAATTTCTTGATTACGTTGTATTGACAATTCAAGAGAAATATAATGTTTTTCAAGTTGTGAGTAACTTTTCAAAAGATCTTTATGCGCATTTTATGATTTCAAAAGCTCAGAATCAAGATTGAGACACTTATCACAAGATTCATTTCTCTTTCTTTCCATATTCACAGATTCACCATTCAAAGACATAGAGTTCATCATAGTTAAAAGAACATCTTGAGACATGATTTATTGTAAGAGTCGATCATTTTCCAAAAGTAATTATATCTTAGTAATTTCCTAACATTGTTTGTCAACTGAAGACTGTTGAACAACAGCGTCCATTTGGTCAAAAACTGTCTGTACTTCCATTATTTCATTTAGAAGATCTTTATCAAACACATTAAAGATGTCTTTTAAAGATTTTAGAAATGGAATAATTTCATTGTTAAAAACAGCTTTAGTATGTTCAAACCCCCATTCACCTTCTGTACGAGCATCAGGTGTAGTCCTTATCTTCACCACATTGTCAAACCTGGCAAGATGAAATTTAAGATTTTTAAGCCTTTCATTCACCAAGATTACCTTAGGAAGTTCCTTAGGAGCTTCTATTTTGACAGGTGATGCATCAGAAGGTTTACTGGTAGGATTGGACATACGCAACCAGAAAGCTTGTTCAGCTGACAATTCTTGTTGTGGAGTAAAACGTTTCCCAAAATCTTCAGATAGTCTATTTAATTTTTCATAATCAATAGGTTTATGAGAAATGTTTTGTTTAATGGCCTCTGGATCCTTTTCTTTTTTAGATATTTTTGATTGACTCTCTTCTTCCAAAATCAATGTTTCCTCATCATCAATCACAGGCATAGCAACATGTTTAGCATAAATAACAATACCATCATACAAGGTTGGTTTAATCCGCTGAGCTTTCTTGAGATAAAACGGATTTTGATAACCTAGAGCTTGTTTGTGTATATTATCATAAAAAACTTGAGGCTTTGTTAAAATGTGCACTGTTTGAGCAGATTGACCCACTTTAAAAATAATATTATCAAGTTTCTTTATCTTCTTTTCCAAATCAATTTCATTTTCCATATATTTATTTTCTTTTTCTTTGGATTCATTTTTGAAAACAGTGAATGTTTGCAATAAACATTCCATTTCTTTGATTTGTTTAGAAAGATTTTTCTCAAGTGAGTCAACTTGTTCTTTCAGTGCAAGCTTTTCTTTAATCATATCATCCATTTGGGAATCAATCATTTTTTCACGACTGCTTAAATCAATATTAAGACGTTGTTCAAAAATTATGAATCGTTCTTTATATCTCTCTAACTCAGCGGTTACTGATTCATTATTGTGTTCCTTATTAGCCTTTTCCCAATTATTTACATGATTAATCATTTCTACATTTGTTCAATCACATATAAGATCATCGAATCTTGTTGTGCCTGCCAATTAGTATCTTGAACATTCGCCTGTTATGTTTTTTGCAAATATTAAGAGTATAGAATGATATTGCTATCACTTGTTATCTCATTATCTGTAACATCCACAGCTGTTGTTTGTTCAAAATCCTGCATTGCATGCACACTTTGATTTTCCATATCATTAAGATAGGTTTCAGAATGAGGTACCTCTGAGATAACGTCAAAACCATAGTTGGAAATATTGGCCATGAGAACCGCTTTTGCATTCGAGATATTATCACAGTCAGAATCATAAGTATCAAGATCCTCAGTCTGAAAAGCAGCATTGTTTGGAATGATTGTTCGAACAGCTTGACCGTTTGGAACCCCTGGATCTACAAGAAATGTGAGTTGCTCTTCATCTAAAATTTGTCCAGCTTCCTGAGCTTTAGCTAACATTGCTTTTTCCTTATACCATGTTGCATTCCTTGATCGCTTAGGCTGAGTGCATTGCCTAGCCATATGTCCTTCGCCTTGATAGTTGTAGCATTTAACAACCCTTGCCTGTCCACGTGCATTGTTTCCTCCAGAACTAGTAGCATTACTCTTATAACCAGTACCAGAATAACTTTGACCTTGTCTCCCCTGAACTTGTTGCACTGTGACCCTGCCATCTTGAATAGTGGCATGGTTTCTTGGATTAGAGGAGGTTCTAAGTTGATTATTGGTTGAGGGGAACCTTAAGGAAGCTACAACTATTAGAAAAGCCATTGTCTTATTGAGACAAGCAATTAGATCATCTCTTATAGAGAATACAGGAACAGCAAAACCTGAGTCTACCAGAGGTGACTCAGTCATAGGTTGTGTAGAAATTTGAGGTGATTGATAAGCAATTTGTGGAACATATGAGGTTTGATGATTCATTTGAGACTGATATAGATATGATGGTGGAACGGATGAATGATTGAATTGAGGTTGTGATGGATAAGTAGATGAGTAATGTTAATTGGGATGGATTCATCCATATTGAGATGGTGGAAACTTTTGTTGAAACTGAGGATTGTTATATGGAGACTGATAAGTGTTGAAGTGAGGTGGTGTCATCTACTGATTTGTAACAAATGCAAGTGGATCTTGATTGCATTCACGCAGAAGACGGACTTCATTTGCATGGAGTTCGTGTTGTTCAAGATATGCATGAAGTTGATCAAAGTTGGTAGTATGCAAATCTTTTACAAGCTTGACATCAGTCACAAACTTACTCCATTCAGGTGAAAGACTGTTTAAGAACTTGGTATTAACTTGAAATTTCTCCATTTTCATGTTGTAAATGTTCATGTCATTAATCAGCTGAGTAAATCTCAAGTAATACTTATTAAGTGATTCCCCCTTAATATGAGTAAACTTATCAAATGCATCATACAGTTTACACTCTCTTTCTTGCTTAGTCAAAGAGGTACCTTGCATTAGTAATTAAACTCTCTCCCATAAATCCTTGGCAACTATGTGATGATTAACAAGTGAATAAATATCAGCTGGTAGACCTTGAAGAATGATATTGGTTGCCTTCATATCACAATCAGCTTGAATTTTCTCTACAGCAAATAATTCAGCATATTTCTTTGTTCTGGTCACCTCATTCTCTTCAACAGTAGGCCAAATGAGTGGACCGTTTTCAACCGATTCAAGTATCATTCTTGCGTGCTCTCTGTTTTGCATGTATAATTCCATTCTACTTTTCCAAGAATCATATAGGTCCTTGTCCAACATGGGTGGACGATTGTCAGCACCGGAGAGTATCATGTACTTAGCAAGAGTATTCTTTTGTCCAAGTGGAATAATTGAATCCATTTTAATGTGATAAGATAAAAGATGATCGCACAGTGATTGGAGATTGTTGTGTTAAAGTGAGGTTTGATTAATGAAATTGAGTCTTTGGAATACATGGGATTTTACAATTCTTGATAAAACCGGGAAATCAAGTTTTCACGGGATTTTACAAATCAAAGAACAATCGTATAATTCACCTAATGAAAGCGTATAAATCACCCAAGCAAAGCGTATAAATCACCTAAAGGAAGATGTATAAATCGCCTGAAGAAATTCACATATAAATCGCCTGAACAAAATTCACGTATAATTCGCCTGACCAAATACGTATAACTCGCCTGAACAAAAAATCACGTATAATTCGCCTGACCAAATACGTATAATTCGCCAGAACAAAAATCACGTATAATTCGCCTGACCAAATACGTATAATTCGCCTGAACAAAAATCACGTATAATTCGCCCTTACGTATAATTCGCCCAATACACTTCGAAACTCAAAAATCAAAAATCTTAAAAAGACTCACTTTTTGACGTTTTTACCTGATTTTTCTTGTACTTCTTACCTATCTAAGACTATTAGAACCTTAAAAACACAAACTTTAACGTTTTTTACACGAAAAAATTGAAATCAAGATTCTTGGTACAAAACCCTTTTTCTAACCAAAAAGACTCAAAAAGATAAAGTTTTTGATGGTTTTTCAAAGATTTTCTTGTACTTCTAGCCTAACCTAAGATAAATAATGAAGAAAGTTTAAAGCTTTATGGTTTTTGACCCTCAAAAAGTGAAAACTTTTTGAAAGGTTCGAACCAAGAACACGAGTAAACAAAGGTAACAAACGCACACAAAACCTTCACAAACACCCCATCGCTCTTGATACCAAATGTAGAATATCTTAACACATATAGAGTAAGGATTCGATTAGAGTTTTAGAGAGAGAAAGATGTGGTTGGATGAACACTTAGAGAGAGAAAACAAAGAAAGAACAATTAGATTACTATGTGTGAAAAATGAACAACCAACACCCTCTCCATGTGTGGAGAGGGCTTTTATACAAAGGGTAGTGGCCGGCCATGGGCCTCATAAGAGGCTTTCCATAAGCCTTTAGCCCGGTTAGCTTTCTGACTTAACCTTTTGACTTACTACGAGCTACGAATAACAGTATCTACTTTAGAAAAATTATGGACCCGTTGCATGTACAATCAACTCCCGTTTAAGCATAAAATCATGATTTTTACGTATGTTTTCACCAATAGTTTAGCCATTTAACCCTCCAAATCACCCAAACCAATCCCATAATTATTTTACCATCATATTTAGAGTGTATTAACATCATATTTACAGTATCCTAGTGTTTTAAAGATTAAAACAATTATAAAGTAACCAAAACTTGTGTTTCAGCCCTAAAAGGCACTTTACGGGTACAAGATAGGCACAAGCCATCTTGTACCCTTGTCTTACCCATAAGAACATCAATATTATGATGAGATGATGATGAGGCTAAGATGGAACAACTCTTCCAAACGGTATCTTGGATGAAAAACGAATCAAGGAACTTGTTATAGGTGATTAAACAAGCCCTTTAGAGTGTAGTTCTTGTGTTAAACAAGATTTTTGAGTGTGACTTACCTCTTGATTGTACTTGGTTGAACCAAATGGAGGAGAGGAAGAGAGATTGCAGATTTTTTTGAGAGAGAATGGAGAGAAAATAGTATGTGAGAAGGTTAAATGAATGTGTGAAGCAAATGATGGCAAAATTAAGAAGTGGAGGAATAATCGGAAGAGTGTGGTGTTGGATTTGTCTTCCCAATGGGGGGCAGCTCAAGGAAGCAACAAAAGAAAAAATAATAATTTGTTTTATTGTTATTGTTTGTGCAATTTAGTGTATTTTTGTAAAAGTATAAGTGTTAAAACGTAAAATGTAAGGTTTAAACGCGATATCGAACTTACTGGGTGACGTAGAATGGTGAAAAGTGAAGTGACCTAAGTTCATAAGTATGTGTAACATTAGTGTTTATATGATTTTTTATTGTTATCCTAAGGACGTTTGAGCATATCGTTGACCTAATGGCATTTTCCTAAGATCGTACGTAGAAGGCACATTTATTGACTATGGTTCCTAAAAATAGAAAGACCTGCACAAAATGATCCGACTAACTATAAAATGAACTAAATGCAAATAAAATATGACATATGAATTAAATGACATAACGGTCGCTAACTTGAGTTTTGACAATTTCCGCATATAATCCTTATGGTGGACTGTAAACCGTATTACAACTTCGCTCTACCGATATTCACTAAGATCGACGCTCACTAAAAAGAGCTACTCATTAAGGTATTCCGTCCTCGGAATCCACCCCTAATAACTTGTGATTCCACTTATTCCTATGACCACTAACAACTTCCCATTGGAAGTATACCAAAACCCCAAGTAGATCACGCAATGATCTAGGTTTGATCACAAAGATACAAGACTTCCCTTACAACCAAATTGAAGATAAAAGATATTTGAATCAAGTCCTAACCTAACCTAAAGACTCGATTCTAATAGAAAGGGTATGAGAAAGAAGTCTCTTGACTAATAACACACTAGTGTGGATTAAGTACTTGTGTATCTCTCTTGCGGATATGTGTTCTCTTCAATAGAGATAGAATGAGAAAATTAGAACACTATTGATATTAAACTTAGATGATAGAAGAAGAGAAATGGAGATAAAGAAAGAATTGCAAGAGGTGAGGAATACAAGAGCCAGTGAGGGGTATTTATAGGCCAAATCTCAAAATGGTAAGAACCATTTCGAGAGTGGTGCGTTGTCCACGCGCCAGTCCCGTATTGGTTTTCCGGGATTTTGACGTTTTAAATATCCATTCTTGCTAAACCCCTAATTTTATTTCACGCTTTGACCTTTCCATCATTCTTACACTCAAGGTTAACCAATTCAAATAGCCATCTGATAAAAGCGTTTTGTGGAGTGTTTAAAAGATATTTTAGAGGCGTTTGTCCAATTTCAAAGAGAAAGAAAAGAACAATTGGACAAAGGGTATATTGGGTATTTCTCATGTATACTTGAACGGGTTAGAAACTAACCATGGTTAAGTGAGTAAGTTGACATAGTTAAGAGAGAAAGAATATGCCAAAGAATATGCTTTTCTTTGAGGGAAATGGTAGATGTTGTGAGGGAGAAATTTGAATTTAAAATTCAAATTGTGTTCTGTAAGAGTTGAGAGTTAAGAGTGAGTTGAAAATGATGTGATGGTTTAGAGCCTAAGAGTTCAAATTTAATATTTGAAATTTAAATGTTGGGAAAGGTGAGTTGGCAAAGTGTGTAGAGGAAGAATGGTGAAAAGTGTGTGTGTGTGTGTGTAATTTGAATTTAAAATGAGAGAGTGTGTGAGTGAGTGTGTAGGAAGTGTGTGAGATCATCTTTGAGTGTGTATGTGTTTTGTGAAATTCAAATTATGAGAGTGTGTGATTGAGTGAATAAGAGAATTAGTAGAGAATAAGTTGGAAGAATATTATGATAGGAAACATAGGCGCCTGTGTTGTAATGTAGGAGGCAACAAGTACAAGAGAGTATATTGTGTACGAGAATGTGAATTGTCACATCTGGGTATAAGCTTGAGAAGGTTTTTATGGAGAAGGTTTAGGGAAGAAGGTTGTGAAGGTTCATGTGTGGGTTTTGATGAAGAAGATGATAATCAAAGGATTGATTATAAGAGTGAATCGTGTTGCCATTAAGGGCAAAAAGAATTGGCAACGATGATTAAGGAATTATTTGGGATGTAGGAAGAATGTTTGTAGGAATGTTGAGATTGTGTAGGAGAGTGTGTATAATCATTTATTTTGGGAAGAGGGAATCAACAAATGATTAAGAAATGTTTAAGAGATGTGTAGGGAGTGTGGGAGTTTGTAAAACATTTAGTTGTGGTAAGTGACAAAAATCAAAGTATAATCAACTTCCAAATAACACAAAATCAAATAGCCACAAAGACTTAACCAATGATTATCAACAATGGACAAGATCACTAATCAACTTGATGCAAACTAGCTAAGTGATTTGCATCTCAAGTAAAGCAGATTTCATAAAGGGAAATGATGCATTTACGCAAAGTAACCTTTGACTTAGATTGACCAATAAGGAGTAAAACCCGTTATTTGATTAGAGATAACGTAAATTCAAATTAAGGTCAAATGCATACTTTCGTTTGATGGTATGTTGAAAGTATGATTCTACTAGGTTTAAAAAAGTAGTTTTGGCCTTGGCTAGAGGCATTTGATAAAGAAAATGAGTTGGTGATTTTTTGAAACGGGAGGACTTGTTTTATAACCTCTCTGATAACGCTCAAATTATACATATTTTATATGTGTTATCTATGCTTTTATGCATACTTATTGGTTAATAATAAGAAACTTTGATACTTAATCGAGTATATTTGCTATTGTAGGTTCTTATGACGTGTCATGGAAGTAAACGAAAGAAAACACGAAGAATTGAACCTTAAACGAAGAAATAATTCAAGATAAAAATCTCCCGACACTTGTCCACTGTTTTGGCCATAAATTGAGCATACAAACTCAGATTGACACAATTCTGGTGGCCACGCGACTGGGAAAGAATTCTCTACAACTTTGGTTTTTGGTCCAAGAGCTGAAATTGCCTCAAGTACGCCGTACTTTCAAATAAGTGTGGCGCGCTTTTCCCCCGTCAGCAAAGTACGGCGTACTTCTAAATAAGCGCGACGCACTTTCAGTCTGCAGCAATAAATTTACGAATTTGGCTCCAAAAACGGCCACATACACCCCCAACTTGGTTCTATAATGATCCAAAGCACCTATAAATACCCCTAGAACTCCAGGGTAAACACACACCAACACACAATTCTTTCTAACTCTACAACAACTTAGCGAGGGAGAAATTGGTGATCTTGGCTTGACAAACCAAGGATCCAAACACCCCTTCAAACCACCATCGACTACCACCACTCTCCACCATCAATTTCCAGAAACCAACCACCATTCTCAAACCTCATTCAGCCATTTCCAATAACATACAATAATCTACAATCCTCTCAACAAGTAGAATTAGAGTTTTAAAGTGTTCTTGAGGAATTTGGTTAAACTTGCTTGTAGTTCATCAACAAGATTTTAATCCATCCAAGGAAGTAGCATCGAACTGTAATTCGAATCTATAAGCGATTCTGACAAAAGTGTTCATATTTTTTGGGTTTACTTTGAATATAATATAGTTTTCGTTGGGAAAACTTATGAAATCATCAAACATTTTCACTTGAGGTTGGTATAAATCTTGTTTATCTTTTGATATGATCTTTACTGAATTCATGATGAATATTATGTGTTTTGTTACTTGTTTGATTATGGAATAGTCGCTTAATGTTTGTTTGGGCATTATGTGATCTTGGATATGAAGTGTTTAGATACTTGTTTATTGAATTGGTAAAATATGATTTATCTAAGTATATTGGTCGAAATGCCACTTTCTAATCCATGTTTTGTCATTTCACATAATATATTGATGATAACAACGATTATAGGCCGAAAGGATTCCTTGTTATATATCGATATAAACACTTGTTACACTTAAAGGCCGAAAGGATTTGTAACTTGTGTTATCTTTCTTTCTAAACTTATAAACATTATCCTAAACACTTCTATCTCTTAGTGATCTAAACGAACATGCTTTAATTCTTTTCTTGAATTATCCTTTTATTGCTTTTTTTACAATATTCATTATATACACGTTGTGGTTAATTTGATCCGTGACAATCATATTGACCTTAGCACCTGTAACACCCCCAAAATACGATACATATCGGAATACAACATTTGGGGTGCTACTTCATAATACATGCACACGAGTCCCAGTAAACGTTCAAATGATACGTTTATAAAACAACATTTATTTTATTTATATGCGGAAAATCAGAGTTACAAGGTCTCAAATTATCGTAAAAACTTCATTTCAAAAAGTCATGACACGACTTTTTTTCCGGAGCATCCTTTTGTTTGACTAGCAAAAATATTTCACCGAGACACAGTCTTTGATATCCGCGTTCCGTCCCATCCAAGCCATCAATAGCACCAATACCTGAGATACATGCTTAAAAACATCAACAAAACGTTGAGTGAATTCATAGAGTTTACAAACAACAATCAGAACGCATATTTGGTTCTACAAAAACAATTATAACATTGCTTGCAAGGTAAGTTATATCATGATTTCCAGCACATGAGCCCGTGTACCGAACCTTAACACATTTACCATTTACGATAAAATACTGGCCGGGAAGTATGCCACTACCTCTAGTCTCAATACAAAATGTTCGTTACAGGGTGCTCACCATCGGAGTCAGACCACGGACAGGGTTGTCAAACCCAATAGATCTATTTAATGCATTCAGCGTTTACCTCCTCGGTAATTAACGAGTACACAGTAAAAGGCATAAACTCTTAGGCAATGAAATCATATCACGTATCAAAACATATTGCGTTCACTTTTCAAAACAACATGTATCCCCCTCGCGGGTTTTAAAACATTTAAAACAGTTCGAAAGTGAGGCTATGAACTTACCTTAACCGAAGCTGAAGATCAAATAACTGATACAATCTCGAGCTACTCAACAACGAGCTCAACCGCGACCTATAATTTATGTCACTCGATTACTATACAATAAAGTACGATCGAATAGTGCGTACATCGCAACTATTGAAATAGTATAAATATACATACACATGCGATGAGAAATCCAATTGCGCATCCTAGATTCTAAACCCCACATAATTGAGTTATGATCATTCATTTTCTTACTCGTTACAACACTTTATCGAAAACTTTCTATTTTCGGAAACTTTCTATTTTTGAAAAGTTGCTGATTTCATAAAGTTACTATTTTTAGTAAGTCACATCATCTAATTATATATATAAAAATATTTATTTATCTCGTCGCACATTCGACGCTCAAATTAGTTATCATTTACTCGCATCGGTGTTATATTCCGAATATTACAAAAGTTACTATTTTTAGAACTGTCTTCATTCGTAAAAGGTCGTTAAGTCTAAAATATTATACTCGTAATAATAATAGCATTTATTATTTTATAAACACTCAACAAGACTCACATCAACTCGTTGACTTTCAAAAGTCAACGTTGGACTTTATTTGACTTTGACTATATGTATGTATATATATTGCTAGATCCGAATATATATATATATATATATATAAATAATATATATATATAATATAAATATATATAGAGTTATCTATATATATATATATATATATATATATATATATATATATATATATATATATATATATATATTGTCTAGATCTGACCCGCTCAAAACGACCCATTGTATCACATTTTCATGACTCGGACTCTAAAGAGATTTTATGTAAAACGACGTTTCGGACAACCTTTTAGTTTTAGCCGAGACCTAAAACTCGACAAAAAAATACCAAAATGCCCCTGCAAGTTTCTGCAGGAACTTATGACATTTTTGATTAATGTGCAGAAATTGACTTTCATTTTTAACCCGTTATTACTCGATTTTAAAACTAGCGAGCCTCGCGACAAAGTAAAACGTCATTCCGAACAACTTTCGTGTTTCGCCGGAAGGCTGAAACGGACTCGAAAGTGCTCAATTCGGACGTTTAAAATTCTGTCAGCAACGTATAGAAAGCTTAATAACTTATTGGAATTTTTCTTAGCTTTCAAATCTTGTTTTCGCCGTAACTTCTTCGTTATTAGGAGTTACGGGGCGTTCGAATTACCGAATCGGTTGTAAAAATACCCTCTACCATATTTTCTAACCCAAAATCAGATTTTACAAAATCTCGTTGTAACATTTCGTATTTTCGCGGCCAATATTTAGTCCGAGCTTTATTTCTATTTTTTTAATAGAAATTATTATTTTTGTTTTTTGGCCGATTTGGAAAAATCGTCATTCTTATTTATACACGAGTCACACTTCGAGTATTTATCCGTTTTAACGTTTGAGAAATCAATAATTCCATATTTTAGCTTCGAAAGCTTATTTATTTTTTTCATTTTAACACTTTTCGACTTTTATCCGCGTTTGGTCGAAACCGCATTAAAATAGTGTTTTTACAATTTTTAATATTTTAAATACGTGTTTTAGAAAAATTAAAATTAAAATTATAATTTATAAACATAACATAGAAAACCAAACACACCCTTATATTTTATTTCTTCCCACAAAATATAAAACCAAACACCCTTTTATTCTTTTTGTGTACTCCTACAATAAGCCAAACCAAACACCCACCATATTATTATTTTTATTTACTCCTTTTTATAGAACAGCTTGTTAGTTGTTAGTGGTTCAGGTCCAGCAGTGACATCCAATTGGGCAGTATGTTGTACCCTGAACCCGCCTGTACTTCCTCCTATTCCGCCTGAAGGGGTAAAAGTCCCGGGTGGGACTCGAACTCAAGACCTCCCCTAGCCAAACATCCCATCCCCAAGCCCCTAAAGACTCTCGGTGGCCAACTAAGCTAGCCTAGTTGGTTATTTACTCCTTTTTATTTAAAACACACACACAGACATAAATTTCCAAAATAAAAACGGGGCTATTCCTTTTCCTCCTCTCCTCTATGTTTGATCGGCACCAACAACATAACCACAAACCCCATTGTTAAAATCCCAATACACCACTTTCAATCACTTCCAAAACACTTATAAACTAATCTCATCGTTCCTTAACAAAAGAAACCACCATGCATAAGTTTTCTTTCAAGTTCTTGATTTTCAAGATTTTTGATTTTGAAGGATTTTGATTTAATTGAGTGCAATTGGTATATCAAGGATTTGATTTTATATGAGTAATCGAGATGTGGAGTAACAAAAATTAAGTTTTGGATCATTGATTTGGTGTTGTGGTGTTCGGCCTAGATCAAACCCAAAGGGGTTTGATTGTGTTGGTTTTCCTTTGCATTGTATTAAGTTTGTATATGTTTTTACTTCTCTTTTACATTGATTCAATTATATATTAAATGCATGTGTTTGATCTTATATCAAGAATCCATGAATGATATTGCATGTTGATAATTGAGGTGTTATTAGACGGAGATAGGTTAGAATAGGCATGTGTTGAAGTTTTGGTGAAGTGAAATTAGTATTTGGTAGAGTTTCGGGTTAGACGAATTAATGCAAAAAATCGGACAGCCATATTCGGGTATCATAAATTATTTTAATCTTATTTTGGGCTTTAGATTATGGTAGGGTTCGTTCTTGCGGTCGTTTCGATATAAAATTTGGCTTCTAACTCTTAAAAACGAGTGTTTGGCGGCCATTTTAAGTTGGAAAAACTTATAAGAGCTTCAATCAGCTCATGAGCAAAAGTTAATTTTCTGCAGATTTTTGTAAGGGCATTTTCTTCATTTTCTGTCGAGTTTTGGGTCTTGGGTAAAACTAAAAAGCTGTTTAAAATATTCTTTTACCTTTCCGTGAGGATATCTAAGTCCAAAAACACATGTTAACGGGTCAAAAAACTTAAGATTAAACACTACATTATTTTAAGAAAAATTGGTTTTCTGCAGAAACTTGCAGGGGTATTTTGGTTTTTTTCTGTTGGGTTTCGGGTCTCGGCTAAAACTAAAATGTTGTCCGAAACATCGTTTTACATCAAATTGCTTTAGAGTCCGAGTCGTGAAAATGTGATTTAGTAAGTTGTTTTGGACGGGTCAGATTTAAGAATATATATATAATAAAACTCAAATTTTGTGAAATTCTTTTAATGGTCAATTAGCATAATGCAGAATGATTAGGCGTAAAATATATTAACTAAAACTGAATTTGCAACTAAGAAGTTAGTCTTTCACTTTTGTTAATGTCTAAAATCTTAATCTTCATTAAAATTACATATTAGTCAGAATGGGTTAAAATGAAGTTAAACATAAGGCGGATCATTTTAGTGGGTATAAATAAGTAAGTGTAGCGCACTCATGGATTCTATGATATAAGATTTCCTATATGTCAGAATATATATATATATATATATATATATATATATATATATAGAGAGAGAGATGTAGGATCAAATGAGAAGTTTTCTTAAAAATAAGAAGGATAAGAAGTATCTATAATGCGCATATCCGAGATGCACGACTTAAATTAGACGCATCTCTATAGTCTTAAATGCATTATAAACTCATTACAAGCATTTACATAGATGCAATATACATTATATTAGATTCATTATCATGATTTCAACATGTTTTTTGTTCCTCTGCACAGTGCTAAAATCATGAAAATCAAATTTGCACTATCAACACATCAATTAACTTTCAAAACTCGAAATTGTGCATCTAAATGAATAGAGAATGCAATCTAATGCAAGTCGTTGCTTCTCAAAGTGTGTTTTAGTCACTTCTTCACCACTTCCTTATTTTAATTTAATTCTCACTGATCCCTACGTTTATAATATATATATATTATATATATAGATAATAAAATTTTTTTTTAATTTTAATATATATATATAATATATATATATAATATATATATATACATATTCTACATACTTATGCATTTTATGCATTTTTCATATAAATATATTCTTATACACGCACCATTGTTATAGGTCGTGGTTGAGACGTTGTCGCCGTTCTTTCCTTGTTGAATTTCTCGTTCGATGCTTTATTGTTTTTCGGTGAGTTCATAGCCCCACCTTTTCTCCTTTAATGGTTTTCATAAATTGTTTTCGGGGTGAGAATACATGCTCGTTTTACAAAGTAAACTTATTGATTTTTACCACTCAAGCGTTACATGAATGTTTTTACTAAAGTTTTTACTTGCTTACTACATGAGTTCTAAAACATGTGTGATACATGGCTGTTTCTTATGAATTGATTAAAGCTTGATTTGTTTACTACATCATTTGAGATCATTAAATTCCTATATATGAAAACCGTGAGTTTTGAACACATTACTTGTTTTACTTTGGACACAAGTGATTTTCAAATTGTATGCTATCCAGATTATTGACTGATTATTATTGCATAAGTTACCACACTGCCATCAAAGTCCCCTGTCAATCATGAACCGTTAGTTATTTGTGTAAGCGCGAATGTTGTGGATAGATTTATCGGGACTGACAATCCCCGTCTCTCTTTTTGGAATTTTGTCACTAGTTGACCATGTGGCGCATTTAACATTTGAATTGTATCCTTTGGGGTGTTTGGCAAAACATCCTACATTTATTAGGGGCACCAACAGTTAAAGCTTCGGGGTCATGAGCTTAGTGCAATAATACATATTATTTTTTGGACTTGGTAAATTTGTTTCTCTTGTCTACATTACTTAAGTCTTGTGGTCCACTACTGAACATTCCTTGATTTATTGAATCACTACTTGAATTTCGGAACTAATACTTTGAAATGTTGTAACGCTACTTTTTCTACTGAAATATTACTTGAATTATTTCAACACTGCTTTTACTTAAACCTATGAATTCACCAACATTATTGTTGACGTTTTTGCATGTATTTTCTCATGTTATTATTTTTCTAGCTGAGCATTGGGGGCATTCGAGTCGCGCGGATATATTTTTGAAGGCTTTATTATTTGAGTACCATTCAACAAATGTTTTAAAAATGTTTTCTATTACATTACAAATGGGACATGTTGTAACTCTGATATTTTATTAAATCGAATGTGACATTTTATTAAACGTCTCTTTTGAGGTCGTTTTCTGTAACTTGTGTGTATGAACTATGAAGTAGCACCCCAAGTGATATTCCGCTACGTTGTGATTTTGGGGGGTGTTACACTCGTGCCTCGTTTTCCGTGTCAAAGTTTCTGGCCAGATTTTACATGTTACAAAGTGCGCCAAAATTCATTTTTGACCTAAAAATTCTTTCATGACACATCTAAAATGGTCTATAAACAATATTCAACTCGCTCACTCATCCAACAACCAAATCTAAACTAGACAACGCAAGATCTCTTGGATTTCATCACATGCAATCATCGAAACGCAATCGAATCACAAAAATAAAAATAACACTAGTAAGTAGAATGCTTACAACCAACATAAAAATGTTTTCGGCTTCCCCTTGGCATAGTTCGAGTTCGGACGAGACCCCAAACAACATAAGCGACACTTTTCAAACAAAACCAACCTCACTAACACGATAATCCACCCCTTTTACTACCACTTTTCAACCGAAAATATTTAAATCAAACCCGAACTCTAACTCCAAAAATACCCATTGCATGTTATATATTTTTGTGGAAAACGTAGGAAATGACGAGGGGATAAAGAAAATATAACTTGATCGTTTTGCATGTCATTTTTCTGGCGACCAGTGGTGGTGCTCGGCCGGACATGGGAGGGGAGGGGGAGAGCTTCATTCTTATAAAAAAGAGTATGTGTGTGTGGTTTAGTATATATAGAGTAAGTGTAGTTTGAGCTTTTGGCACCTTTGGTCCCTCCCTCTTTTCCTTATTTAATTTTTGACACATAAGCTTTTACCTAAACAAATAACCGGCCACCATGGCTCGAGATTATACTTTCGTGACTAAATTTATTTCCGTCACACTTAATTTGGTATAAAATATTTAATAAAATGTTAACTTACGTCAAAATAAAATTTTGACTCGGTTTCGGCTAACTCGGGAAATAATGTCGGAGTCAAACGAAATATGAATTTCAAAAAATATAAAATTAAAGGGGCGTGTCATAAATTTTTATGAAGCCCAAAACGTTCAACGGTTGCGCGGTCTAACTTTGACTCGCAATTCGACTAAAAATAATAATTTCTCAAATCCGTTCGTAATAAAATACGAAAATAAGTATTAATTGTGGCTTTTTTTTCCATTAGCTTGTTTCACTTGTATATTAATAATGTTTAATAAATAAGGTTGTCTGGTTCAACTTAATCTTTAGTAACTTTCCACTAACTTGGAAGACGATGCAAATAAAATAGGTACACATCGGGATTCGGAATTTGGCATACTATATATATCATATGAATAATTGCTTTACTTATACCTTAAAGAGCCTTAGGGTATATGGTGTAAGTAGAGTTAATCATGAGATTATTTATGCCTTTAAGAGCCTTAGGGTATATGGCATGAATGATTGAATCATGTTTAATAAATGATTTGTTTGTACCTTAAAGAGCCTTAGGCTATATGGCGCAAATTAAATCTTACTTGATTTATGTCTTAAAGAGCCTTAGGGTATATGACTAAATCAAGTTAAATAAATAAGTAGCCTAATAAAAGTCAAATTTCGGTCACCTCGATGTGAACCTCATCTGTTTTCAAGGATAAGGGTAGAAGCTAATTTTTATCTTCAACCGTTCCGCTTTATTTTTGGATTTAATAAATATCGAAACAAGTCTTAAAGAGCCTTCGGGTATATGACAAAAATAAAATCTTAAGATACAAATTTAGGAATAAGAGAGGAAAAGTAATACATAATTAGTATTTATGAGTAGTGTTAGTATCATGACTTGTATTTGACAATGATCTTGTTTTTAAGCTTAGTATGGAAAAGTGAAAGTTGGGGACGATGAATTTATTTTGCTTGTTCCATGATCCTAAGTATTATCAAGAATAATGAAAGCACGATGTTATGAAGTGTTGAAATATGAAAAGTTATGAAAAAGCATAAAAAATAGAAAAATGTTGAAAAAGGAAAAACGGGGCTTTTCAAAGCTAATATTTCTTTAATCCCTTAAGATAAATACTTGGCTACTTTTCGAGGTAATTAATCAAGGGGGATTAAGATTCTTAGTTTTCTAAAGTATTATTTATAATATTGCGTGAGGACACGGCAATAGCTTAGTATGGGGGATTTCGGTATGTGCTAAATATCAATCCTTTAAGAACCTGAAAAAACGAACAACAAAAGCCAAAAACATAATAAAAATTGCAAATATATGCTTGTTTTTGTGTTTGTGTATGTGCAGGTACGGATATTAAAGAAATGGACAAAAGAAAAGACAAAACGGACACTAACGAGCACGAGATTAGAAAAACCGTGAAAAGCTAGAGCCGGGAATGCATTCTTGGATTTTTGAAAATTGCTAAACCCATAAAATCACCAAAATACCCTTATTGTTAAACCAATTTCATCCCATATCCTTAGCCTTTACACCGTTAGTCCTTGGCTAATTACATTGTTAGTCCAAGGACTAACGGCTGTTAACTTTATATAAAAACTAAGTCCAAATCCTTTGTCCAAGCCCAACACCATAATCCGGATCCAAATAAACCCATATAACATACGGGTCAACATTGGTCAAACATATAAAATGGTCAAAATTACTATTGCATTTCCCTTTCCCTCGTTTTCACCTCCACACACGCACCAGGGTAAAAATCATTCAATCCACTCACCCACACATACGAGAGTTTCTAGATGAATCTGACACGCCTGACACCCCCTGCCACGTTGGCGATCCCGTGCACTCTCATTGGTTGAATTAACGTGGCATCAATCTAACGGTCAAGATGTGATGATTTGGAGGCAGTTAGGATTGGATGGCTATGATTGGAAGAGAGGGAAGTGTCCCTAGATATCATCTGCTCAAGGATATAAATAAAAGCTCTCACACACAGTGTAAGGCATCTAGGAGTAGGATTAGAGTAGAAGTAGCTTTAGGATAGCTTATTAGCTTATTGTAATCCTTTCTGCTTATTTCCTTTTTAAATGCATTGTACTTTTTTTTATTAATAAAATTTCAGTTTTTTTAAATAAGAGTTCTTCAATTCCTGTTTTACTTTTAATTCTAACTAAGCATTTTTGATTAAGTTTTCCAGATAAGCTACAATAAGCTCATACTCTCCTCAAAAGCTTCATTAAGCTCAAATAAGCTTTTACAAAAGCTTATCTGAGCTCATTAGTTGATTAGACTGTTTGAAAGTGGAATAAATAAGCTGAAAGATAAGCTGGCTTTGGAAGAGCTTATAGGGTTCTTAGATTGCTTATTCAATAAGCTGGGTAGGATATTAGAGCTTATTAAGTCATAATAATCCCTGTTTGGTGCAAGGGATCAAGGTACACTTTGTTTTCTCTTTATGTCTTTTTCTAAAGTGCTTAGTCTTGTTAATCTACTACGCTTATTGTTTTTTGCTTAATGACTTAATTGTGTTTATTCTTGTGAATTTGATGCTTATTTGTCTTTAACTTACCTTTTTATATATCTGTTTCTACTTATCTTAGTTTAAATCAGCTTTTGTAGTTTAAAAATGCAAATGATAAATCTTAAGGGGTGTTTGCTTAAGCAGTTGTATTCAAGTTGTTCCAAAACTTCTTGTCTTGTAGACTTTTTGGTTCTATTCTTTAAATCTCAACTTTGTTAAGCATCATTAGGTATTATTATTAATAAAAAAATATTTTAAGGACAAAACTCAGTCTCAAGGTATTGATCTAATTGTAATTTTGAAATATGTGAATCTTAAGTCTAATCAATCTACTTAAATAATTAGATTTTTGAATACAGCTTTTTGGTGTTGTTTTTATGCATATTTTAGTCTCAAAATGAAGTAGGAGTAAGGTTGCATAGGTCTGCTATTGTATTTGTGCTTCTGTCAAAAAAAATCTGTCAAGATGCATAATACCAGTTTTCAAAAGTTAAAAGTCCATTTTTCATAAGCCAATTTAGTTTAGTTTTAGTTTGTTTTATGGTCCAAAATTTGTTTGCACAAGTAGTTTAGGATATAAGCTTAATATGTTAAAGCTTAGTTTTAGATTTCATTAGTTTCTTCTAGCTTAAATCTTAGGCTGAAATATCCATTTTGTCCTTTGATAAAAATTTAGTCAAACTGTCTGTACTAGAAAGCTTTTCATTAAAAGCTTTGTTTCTCACAGCTATTTGATTTCAAAATTCTGTTTGAGTGGGTTCTGATTTTAGATAGTTTTTAGCTTAGGTTTCAAGGTTCTTCAAGCCATTTTGCAATAAGGCTCCATTTAGAGTCTTAAAAATAAGCTTAAAGTCTACAATTTGTCTTTTAAATCTGTGTGTTTAAGCCATTTTAAAAGTTAGCTTTTAAGAACCTTTAAGCTTGTTTTGTCAGCTAAATCCTAGCTTCTTTAACTTATTAGGTCTAGGTAGATAAGAATTTTCAGCTTATTAGATTTAGTTTGCTTATTTGAGTCTTAAAATGTTCACAATTTGTCTTTAAAAGTTTTAAAGCTAGTTAGCTAATCTGTCAGGCTTAAAGCTAGCTTAACCTAGCTTATTTTAAGTTTTAGAAAAAGTGTTTTAATAAAAGTAGCTTATTTCCAGCTTTTCATTAAGATTGTGCAAAAAGAAATTAAAAAAATATTTTTTTCAAAAAGGAAGTCATGGGGGTCAAACCCATGACCTTCCGCTTATATAACCAACGCCTCAACTCCACACACAATCACCAGCTGCCCTTGGGTCTTCTTCATTTACTAACTTGCAACATTTATTTAATATAGTCTTTTAAGCCAATTTAGCTTATCAGCCAATTTGGCTTATTTCTAGCTTATTCATTTAGCCAATCCTCCAGCCTTTATTTTTCCTAGATTCCAAATATTCCAAAGTATTTTTCATAATTTTTTTAGAATTTTTTGAATTAGTTTAGTATTTTTAATTAATTTTCTAGGTTAAAATCATTTTTAATTCATAATAAATAAAATAAAAATAAAAAAAATATAATTCTTTTTCTAAAAAAATTCTTTTGTCATTTAAGATTTATAAAAATTAAATTTGCGTTCGTAGGGCTTAAATTAGATGTAGATGCTTAAATATCGCATTTTATTAATTTCCGTTTACGTTTTTATGCTTACGTGTTTAATTGTCGTTGCTTTCTTACTTGTTTTCATGCATTAATTTACTTGTCATTTACATTTAGTAGGATTTAGAAAACCATATCAAAAATATTTTAAACCATTCGAAACGCGCAATCACGAACTTAGCCGATTCTCAATTCACGCTTCGTCGAGGGAAAAAGACCCGGGAGGTTTTTGAGACAACTTTGGTTAAAAGTTTGTTTCTTAAATCCGACAAAAAATACTTACTATACTATAATTGTTTACATCCTTATATACTTATATTATATATAGTGTGTTTGGGTTGTATCAATTTTTGGCGTCGTTGCCGGGGAAGTGTGTTACGATTATCGTGTTTCGTTCGAAGATTAGTGTTTTGAAGACCCTTCCTCGTGAAGTTATCGTTTTCAATTGTGAATATTTTCTCTTTATAAAAAAAACATAAAAATACAAAAATATTTTACACTTCTATTCTTATTTTCTTTTATTTTATTATTAAAAATAACCGTTTGTTAATCGTCGTTACGGCTCACCTTTAGGATACGAACTATAAGAAAATTTTAAGGAGAGGCGATCCAACGAACTTCGACTCAAAAGGAGAAGGGTTTCTAAAACGCCTTGCGCTTACCAGCTCCTCCGCTTTTTTGTTCGTTTCTCTAAAGAGCTACCGTGCACCTTTGATTTATCGGAACCAAAAATATTTCTTCTTATTTAAAATAAATAAAAATCCAAAAATATTCTTCGTAACCTCAAATCCATTTAATTATTTCTTCTTATCCTCTATATTGTTTAATTCTAATGACGTCATATTACCAACTTAGTTGCTACGGGTGTGGAGGTCCTTTAGACGGTTCGATTTTGTCGACAATGTAATTGTGAAAGGTGTGAAAATATGCGTTATGGAGGAATTTGTTTTCATTGCAAGTATGATACAAATCCGAATTCTCTCAATTTTTCCGACTACCCTCCACAACCCCAGTACGAGACGAATATTTGTGAGTTATGTGGAAACGATGCTCATTATGGTTACGATTGTCCACCTCAAGTTTCGTTTGTTTACAATCAGAACCCGTGCGACTTTTCAGTGTCAACCGATGAACCAAAATTTCAATTATTCTAATTCTTTTGGTTTTGACCAATATCAACCCCCGCAATTTTCCGTCACTCATCAACTTCCTCAAAAATCGAATAAGGATATGTTGTTAGATATGGCAAGGCTAATTAAAAATAATCGAACCCTTTTTAATAGCAATATTTTTCCTCATGAAGAATTGAGTATGAGAGTATTATTGGTTAAGAAAAGAATTCTTAAATTAATTCAAGATTGGGACGAAAAGCAAATTAAGCCATGGAGTTTGCCGGAATTGCTACTTCAACTTTTTAATGATTCACGAACTATAAATGAAATGTTTAAACAATGCGAAGAAAAGCGTATTGAAGGTGAGCAAGAGGCTAATCTGGCAGTTCAGAAAGAGCAGGAGGAGCAGGCAGCTCAAAGTTTTACTCCATATTGGAAGTTTCCTATTATTGACGATGATGAGGAGTACACTATTCAATTTAAGGAATATTTAGAAAATTCGTCTAAAGCAATCACACCCGATTTACCAACTGAGGAACCCGATAACTCTCTAAGTATGGGGGACGAGCATCTTAGCACTATTCCGGAAAAAGAATCAGACGAAGTAATAAAGTCTGGTGTTGAGGACCTTGTTCCAATCCCAAGTAAGTTCAAGGGTATTTCCGACGATATTTGTGATGTGCCGTTTTGTGATAATGCTCACTTTGATGCCGAATTTGGACTTATTAACTCTTTGCTTAGTCGAGATATTTCGATCACATATCCTAAGATTTATTTTCTTCCCGAGGAGTTCGCCGGTGAACTCGATCTTATTGATCCAATTCTACCAGGAATTAATGAAGACGATTTTGATAAAGAAGAAGGAGCGATTGATATTGATATTTTTCAAATCGAGGACGAAATTCTTCATGAGAAATTATTAAATGTCAATCTTCTTATTGATAAGATCGAAGCATTGAATCTTACTCCTTCTATTCCTTTTGTGCTAGAATATCCCTCCTCTTCTCCTATTCCAATTATGGATAGTGACTTTCTTATAGAGGAGGTTGATACATTTCTTGTTTCGGAAGACTCGATACCACCGGGTATTAAGAGTGATTTTGACTCGGAAGGGGATATTATTTTTCTTGACGACTTACTTAACGATGATCCTATTCCCGAGTATGAGCATTTTACCTTCGACATTGAGCCCGATGCGCCCGTGATAAACAATTTTGATGAGCTTAATGAAGACAAATGTTTTGACCTAGGGGGAGGTAAGATTGTTTTTCCCCAAATATTGAAGATGACGATTCCTTCACATTTTTCATTCGAACTTTTCTCCCGTTTTTCACCTACCCTGGGGATTCTCCTTTACTTCTCTCCACCGGGAGTGAAGACACCATTTTTGACCCCCGGCATCTCCACTTAGAACCAGTGGCGTCTCATCGGGATGGAACTTTCATGTGCTTTAATGTTTATCCAAACATTAATGAAACCTCGATTGAGATTTTCTCTTCCATTTGCTTCCCCATGGACAACTTAATTCGAGGTTGAGTCAAGCTCGTGACTCGGTTAACAAAAACAAGTATTTCTATCTTCTTATCTATTTTCTAACATTTGATGTGAGGAGGCTCGCCTCTTCCTTTCTCGTGTTTCGTGTTTTGTTGTTTTTTGTCCAGGATTGCCTGGATTTTGAAGACTCTCATGCTCGGTGTTTTGTCCATCGTTCACTCGCTCTTCAAATCCTTCGCATGCTTATATTGGGAATCCGATATCCTAAATTTTATCGACTAACGTTTATCTATTAGAATACTTAATAAACGGCTTTAGATTTGCGTAGAAACCCCTTTATATCAAAAATATGCTTTGACATTAGTATGGGGGTATCAATCTCACATTGAGGACAATGTGTAGTTTTAGTATGGGGGGAATCTATTGATTTGATTATACCTGCGGCCGTTGTTCTCACGTAACCCGTTTTCCACCAAAAATATATGATTTGTGTGAAAATAGCAAAAATTTAAATTTTTTGTGCATGATAAAGTGAAAAAAATGTTAAATGTTGGAATAAAGTTATGAAATAAGTGTTGTAACACAAATAAAGGTGAAAAGAGAAGTAAATTTTGACCGGACCTGTTTTATACCTTAGCTCTTTCCTTAACATATTTAAATCGAGTTTGTTGCTAGTCTTATGTAGGCTTATCCATTATGCCGAACTCGATTTATTAGAGTTGAGATTGTTTCCAGTCTATGTGACTTATTAAAGTGCCAATCTTAATTCGCGAGTCTCTTTCTTAGAGATTTTAAATTACGAAGAACGAGAAATGATAGTGTTAATTATAAGTCATGATATTAAGCGTAGAGTAGTTGGATTTCTTTCAAGCTCATAAGTATTAATTATGGTTTTTTCTCCCATTAGCTTGTTTCACTTATATGCATAAATTTTTAATAAATAAGGTTGTCCGGTTCAATTTAATTTTTAGTAACTTTCCACTAACTTGGAAGACGATGCCAATAAAATAGGTACACACCGGGATTCGGAAATGTGGCATACTATATATATCATATGAATAATTGCTTTACTTACACCTTAAAGAGCCTTAGGGTATATGGTGTAAGTAGAGTTAATCACGAGATTACTTATGCCTTAAAGAGCCTAAGGGTATATGGCGTACATGATTAAATTGTTCATGCCTTAAAGAGCCTTATGGTATATGGCGTGAATGATTGAATCATGTTTAATAAATGATTTATTTGTACCTTAAATAGCCTTAGGGTATATGGAGTGAATGATTGAATCATGTTTAATAAATGATTTGTTTGTACCTTAAAGAGCCTTAGGGTATATGGTGAAAATTAAATCTCACTTGATTTATGTCTTAAAGAGCCTTAGGGTATATGACGTAAATCAAGTTAAATAAATAAGTAGCATAATAAAAGCTAAATCTCGATCACCTCGATGTGGACCTTATCGGTTTTCAAGGATAGGGATAGAAGCTAATTTTTATCTTTAACCGTCCCGCTTTATTTTTGGATTTAATAAATATCGAAATAAGTCTTAAAGAGCCTTCGGGTATATGACAAAAATAAAATCTTGAGATACAAAATTAGGAATAAGGGAGGAAAAGTAATACATAATTAGTATTTATGAGTAGTGTTAGTATCATGACTTGTATTTGACAATGATCTTGTTTTTAAGCTTAGTATGGAGAAGTGAAAGTTAGGGACGATGAATTTATTTTGCTTGTTCCATGATCCTAAGTATTATCAAGGAATAATGAAAGCACAATGTTATGAAGTGTTGAAGTATGGAAAGTTATGAAAAAACATAAAAAAATGGAAAAATGTTGAAAATGAAAAAATGGGGCTTTTTAGAGCTAATGTTTCTTTAATCCCTTAAGATGAATACTTAGCTACTTTTTGAGATAATTAATCAAGAGGGATTAAGAGTCTTAGTTTTCTAAAAGTGTTATTTATAATATTGCGTGAGAACACGGCAATACCTTAGTATGGGAGAATTTGGTATGTGTTATTTTACACATACCATTTACTATGAAAAACGACCCCAAATGACCAAAAACATAATGAAAAATGCATATATATGTTTGTTTTTGTGTTTATGAATGTTCAGGTAACGGATATATCAAAAAGGACAAAATTGAGACAAAAACGAACAAAATCGAGCACGGGAATGGAAAGAGGACGAAAAATCGAGGCCGAAGGCATACCCATACTTCACGGACCAACCCGGGCCCACTTAATGAGTCGGGCCAACCCAAATCTTAAACCATAAATTTTAAAAACCCAACATTCCATATATTAAAACCACTTGGCTCGTATTCATACAACCGAGCCCAATCCCTTTGATATTAAAACCAAGCCCAAGTCAACCCTTTTAAACTCGGTCAAACGAAACGAGATAGAAAAGAAAAGGGGCGGGAAAATTCGTTTCACTATTCACCCTTCATCCCAAAATTACCCTGACACCCAATTAACCCCACTTAAATGAAAATTAACCTTTCTAGAAGCTTATGACGCACGCAATGACGCCTTTGGGAGCCACGCTGGCAATCCCAAGGCCAATCATTGGCCAATCATGCGTGGAAGGCATTCAACGGATGAGATCAACTGATAGGAAAGCGGTTATGGATTAAGGGCTGAGATTAGAAGTAAGGGGAGCATCCTAGAGGTATAGAAGCATCATCTCGTGCCTATATAAAGAACCTCTCATGCACAGTTGGATCATCCATAGTAGTTTTAGCTTAATTAGTCATTTTAGCTTATTGTAATGTTTTTAGCTTATAGTTTTCCAATTAATGTAACTTTCCTTTTCAAAAGCTTGTACTGAGTTATTATAATCAATAAAAGTTAAGTTTTCTTATAAGGTTTCCCTTCACAAGTCTGTTTAGGTTTTTGAAATTTACATGACCCAACCTCCTATGCCATTTGTTAGATTCATCAGTTGTAGCCTTTGCAATTAAACAAGCCAAACCTCCTAAAGGAACAATGTTCTCTAAATTGAAACTGTACATATTGTTTTGTCTATGGGACTTTAAGTAATATTTGATTTTCATCAGGTAACTTAAAATCAGAGATAAAACAAGACATTCAGAGTCAGTAAACAGAACCTTGTTCTTTTTGTCACACATTTGTGACACAGAAAAGAGATTGAAATGCTGAAGTTCTTCACTAAAGCTTAGCATCCCTCAATCAAACTTACCAGTTGTTATTACCCTTTACCAAATTATAGAGCCTTTACTACCTCCAAAGGCAACAGGGCCACCATTAAAAGTCTTGAAAGTCAGCAAGGTAAGCCTTGTTCCCTGTCATGTGCCTGGAACATCCACTATCAATAATTCCTTTATTCTTTAGAGTTCTATGTGGATTATCCTGCACATTAAAAGAAAGAATTTAGACTCTCTTAGACCCAATCTGTTTGGGCTTGAGTCTCCTAGTGCATCTTTGAAAGTTGAATAAAAATTTTTCTCAGACTAGAATCCACCATTGTATTTTGAGAGAATATTATTAGTTGTAAAATCCTGGTGTTCTCTATTACAACCTTGCTGCTGAGAATTAACAGGCAGATGTCCCATTTTCCCCCAACAGTACTAACTTCTTTTACCTTAGCAGTATAAACTTTTTGTTTTGAAAAATTTGTTCTTAGTACTGTTGTTTCTTTTTGAAAGGCCCTTTGGTTGATGGTTGAAGAGTTTTGTGAAAAACATTTGCTGGTCTAACACCATTCACAATGGGGCTTAACAGTATTAACTTTCAGAACAGTGCTAGTTAGTACTGTCTGTCTGTTAACATTTTGTCTAGCAGTACTAAAATTGTTAGTACCGCTAGCTTTAGCAGTATTAACTGGATTATTTCCAGTTCTTGTTTGTACTGCTAAAGGAACAAATTGATTTTGTTTGTTTACCCTTTGAACATTTCCATGTTTGGTTTCCTCTTTTCCTTCACCATTAGCCTTAACAATATTTTGTTTGTTTAGTCAATTTGTTTAGCCAATTTTTACATGGATAATCACAATCACTTATAAATGAACTAAAACTACCACAGACAAAACATGTACCATTCAGTAAACCCATTTCCACAACTCTTTGTTGTTAACCTTAAGGTTTTTTGACTATGTGTTACTGATTCTTAAACATTTTCCTAGGAGTTTTTACTTGCTTGTTAGCAAAACTAGGTGTACAAGTCCTTTAGTTTTGTACACACTACATGCACATCATCACTATCTGATTCAATACTCCTCAATGAAAGGAGCATCAAACCAATACCTTAGTTCACTTCCTATATATGAGTCATTGACACCAATGTTCAGAACACTAATTCAGAAGTTTCTATACGAGTGTTAGAGTCACAGTATCCAATTTTGTAATGTCAGTTGTTTTTGAGATTCAATTCACTTGGTTAGACTTTCTTGACCATAGTATATTGTGATCATCTAATATCAAAAGTCAGTTCCAAGGCAAATAATTCCCTGTCATGGGTGGGGGTACTGCTTGCATTTCACCTGTTTTAACCAAGCCTTTTATGCAAAGATGGATTTTCAAAATCACTTTTTTTGCCCTTGAAAGACACTCATTGCAAAACTTCATTTTCAAGACTCAAAATCCCACAATATCTGTAAATCACCAACCCAAGCCAAATTAATCCACTGGCACTCATAGGATAATGTACAGATTTTTATACCAAGATTTTTTTGAAGAATGTATTCCATAAGTCTACATTTACCTTCCGGCAATCATCTTTTCCTTTATTTGGAGCTTTAGCCAACAATTTCTTATGGTATGTTAGAACATCTGTTTTATCATCTAAATCTATTTTCATAAATTTGATTTTTTGTTCATACCAAAGTTGACCTTGTTGATGGGCAACTAATTGTGCTTCAACTTTCTTAAGACCTTGAGTATAAGCCTTTATTTCTACCTTAGCATCACTAAGTTGCTCTCTCTGAGCATCATATAGTCTTTTAAGGTAATCAATAAGACTCTTTACACTCATTTGAACATTGAAGGCTACCTGTGTGTCTGATCTTGAAGAGCTGTGCTAACCATAAAGCAAAGTTTTCATCATCTTCTGAATGAGTTTGTCCAACAACACATCTCTCCGCAACAGTCACCAATGCTTTTAAACGCTTCTTACTTCTTTCATTCCAGTTTTTGCTCCCATCTTTATTTACAGGATTCCATCCATCCATCCTCGTTATCTTCCTTTGTTCGACACTCTCTTTGCACAATCCCTGTTTGTGCAGTTTTAGCTTCCACTTTGGTTTTATCAAAACCAACAGGTTCTTTTGCATCAAACTGTAGCTTTCTACCAGTCTTCTTGTAGAACTTCTTTATTCTTATGGAGATCATTGCCACTCAATGGCCAATTTAAAGTCATGTTCCTCAAGGTTCATATTCATGTAACTTGGTCTTAAAGTCCTCATGATCCAGTTGAGGACAACTTGATTGACTTGCAAGCAAAGAATATGATGATGTTTGTTTCATTGTGCTTTGAATTTTGACCAGAAGTATTGGAAACACCATAAGCGGTACTAACATCATTAGTACTGCTGGTGTTTTCAGAAACAAATGCTACATTTTGCAAGTTGGAAGATGATGCAGTAGAGCCTTTTACATCATTTTCAAAGACTCTTAGATTGTTGTACAAGTCATCAAAACTGAGACTGTCCATTCCTGGTTTGTTCCTCATAATTAAGGAAACTTGTAACCAAGCAGAAGGTAGAGATCTTAGAAATTTCTGATTTGCATCTTAGTAGATACACCTGCTCCATGAATCTCTAACTGACTGAGAAGACTTTGGAATCTCTCATAGCCTTTGTGAATCCCATCTGTGTTGGATACAGTGAATCCTTCAAACTGTTGCTTCAAGATGTACTTCTGCATCTTTTTGGATTCATCATTTCCACCAAATCTGGATTTGATGGCATTCCACATCTCTTTTGCATCAGTCATCTTATGGAATTTAGCTAGATGATCTTCTGGTATGGCCATTACACGGTGGTCCCTAGCGTTATCTTTCTCTTTCTCTGGCCACTATTTCTTCTGCTGTTTTAGGAGGCAAAATTTTAATTTGTCCTGTTGTATCAGTTGTGACTGACACAGGACCATTCCCATTTTGGATAACCTCCCAAATTGGATAGTCTGTATGAGCCAAATAGTGTTCCATCTTCATAGCCCATATATCAATATTCTTCCCTCACCTTTTTGAGAATAGGGCAGCTTGAATTGTTTGAGACTAGTATGAGGATTATGTTGTGTTGGTGTTTGTTGTGTTGTTGGTGGAGGTGGTGGTGGTGGATTCTCATCTTGTGTTCCAGACATGTTTAGTTTTGTTGGTTGGAGATGAATAACTGGTTTTATCTGTTCTTCTTATTCAGAGTTTCTCAAAGCTCTGATACCACTTGATGGTCCTTTAAACTGAATGGATCTTTGCAGCCTATAAAGGATGATAGCCAAGATGTATAAATACAAATGACTATGTAGAAACAATGACTATGAATACTATGTGTTAATGCGGAATCTTAACACAGGTACTAAGAAGAACAATGAACAACTGAATAACAACTTTATTAATGTGTTCTTGAGGATTACAGATTGCTAACTATGATATATGATTTGCTAAGCTTGTGTATTCGTCTGTAATCGTCTGTGTTCATATATTTGCTAACTATGCCAAAGGTGATCCTTTTATATACTAAGGATAACCCTAAATGGCTTACATATCTTTTTCTAAAATATCTCATAAATATCTTTTAAATATCTTCTCAACGGTACTAACTAACTTTCTACTAACGGTACTAACTAACTAACAGTACTAACTATTTGTACTGTCGGTACTAAGTATAACTAACAGTACTAACTATTTATACTGTTGGTACTAAGTTAAAAAAACATTAATCTAACAGTTTTCCGCATTAATAAACGACTCACATGCGTCGCACACGCAAAGATTCATGCGTTATAATACTCTGCCTTGACTATTCCGGTGAAAAGTCAATGGAAACAAATGGTAATTTATACCCACATATTCACAAACGCTCTTATCACAAGAGACAAAATAATGCCACGAAAAGATCAATCTAAAGCTAATTTGGTTATCCATGACTAACAAAACAAAGTGCACATCGCTACACAAAACCGAAACCTACTTTCGCTAACCAAAGCCCAAGCGTACGTCATCGTCCATAACCAAAATACTCATCAATATCCAAAACTAAAATACACGTGTCGCCCTCCCGGTCTAATTTAATAATGCACCACCGGTTGCGAAAAATATTCCGGAGTACGTATGACCCCATCAAATGCATTATAGCACTAACACATAAAATCACATAAGCACATAATCACATATTCGTCATTTCACGATGACTTTACATTTCGGCCTAGCTTTACTTAGGCACTTTATCACAGTTGCTCATTATCACACTTAGCAACAATCATGCTCGCTTATTATAAAGCCTTAGCAAAATAACCGTTCTCACTTACATGAACCTTAGCAAAATACTAATCACGACATGTGGTAGGCATTACCCAAGTCGATCCAAATCACATTATACCATGCTTGCTAAATAGTTAAGCCATTCCGACAATAATCCTGACTTAATCACGGCTAAGTCCTAACAAATAATGACCACGCTTGCTAATCGTCAAGCCATGATCGACAATAACTCCGATTTATTACGGTTAAGTCCTAACCAACAATAGTCATGCTTGCGATTTATCTTGCCACGAATGACTATAGACTTTCAGGATACCAATCCATGTTCAGAAAACTTTTGGGTGTGCGTACCCGTCTAATTGAACTTTCACTGAGCCCCGGGCAAATATACCCATTCACTCACGTCCTAAGCCACATCACGGGTAACACAAACCGGCCTAAACACTTACTACCATCCAAAAGCACATAGCACATAAAGCACATAATTCAGCGGCGATAATCCCGTTATAAAACACATATTGTAAAAGACAAATTGTAAACAATCAAGAAAACAATTGAGCATCATGGACTCATTGCTCGTTCGGCAAAAATCAAAACTCCAACGTTTCCGCATGGCGACTAGCATAATTGGCTCGGTCCTAACACATCACACCAATTCTTAGATGACTCAACTAATCAAGTTGAGACAATCACGCACATTCCTAATTCAATACTGCTTGACTTAAGGCGTTAGCTACTATGATTGTTCCTCCAGGATGGAAATGGATATCGCCATTCGGCTAGAGTCTCCAATATTTTTGCCCTTATATACGCACACTAAGTCATTGCATCAAGAAGTAAGGACCACTACACCTAACTTTAAGTCAGGGGTTGCTTAGTGCCTTATTCTAGTCTTCGATGATTCCAGGTATATTTACAACTATACTACTATTACTTTCCAT
>BQNB010017821.1:0-21501 GCA_026074375.1 Tanacetum coccineum
TTATTAGTGCTTATTTTCTTTTTAACTGCTTATTTCTTCAACCAAACTTCAAGTTTTCAATTTTCATAGGTTCTTAACAGTCTAAAGTATTTTTCTAGATTTTTAATAATTAGTTTGCTATTTTTAATAATTAATTTAGATTAAATATGTTTTTAATTCATAAAAATTAAATAAAAGTCAAAAAATATAATTCTTTTTAAAAAAAACATTTTTAATCATTTAGGACTGTTAAAATTAAATTTGCATTTTTAAGATTAAAATTTTAGAATTTAAGTTTTTAAGGCTCGGGTTTTGACTCCCGTTATCGTTTTAGTGTTTCAAACCTTAATTGCTTTCGTTTTTAGCTTGTCTTTATTTGTTTTTGCATGTTATTTGTAGAAATAGAATCCAAATCAAAATTTTGATTATTCAAACACGCGATCACGAACTTAACCTCGATTTTCAATTCACACCTTGTCGGGATACGACTCGGGAAGGTTTTGAATTTTACTTTGGTCAAAAGTAATCTTCTTAAAGCCTTTTGGAAATCTTATCTTCTTATATTATTTGTAAACTTGTGTATTTAGAATAAATTATATAAATTATATATAATATAATAATATATATAATATATATATTAAATTATATATAAATAATATATAAAATATAATATATATATAGGCTATTTGTTGACAATCAAATTTTTGGCGCCGCTGTCGGGGAAGTGTGTGCGATTATCGTGTTTACGTTTAAAGATTAGTTTTGGAAGACCCTTCCTCGTGAAGTTATCGCTTTCAATTGTGAATATTTTCTTCTTTTAAAAATATAATAATACAAAAATATTTTATTCTCTCAATTTTTTGTGAATATCAAGTAATCAAAAATACAAAAAAATCAAAAAACCCACAAAAACAACCGTTGTGTCACTTGTGAAATCGGCTCACCTTTAGATTACAAACTATAAGAGAGGTATAAGGAGGGTTGATCCTACGATCTTCGACCCGAAAGGAGAAGGTTTTTAAAACGCTTCGCGCTTACCCGCTCCTCCGCTTCTTTGTGCGTTTTCTAGAGAGCTACCGTACACTTGTTTGATTATCGGTTACAAAAATATTTTTCTTTTTATTTCTCTTATTTTATTTTTAGTGCATGCGCACTCGCTCTTCATCGAATTTAATTGCCGAATCTTCCACGACTCCGAAACGTCGTAATCGTAGACGTTCCAAGCAAAGAGTCGAACCGTTTTCTCTTGAAGAGACTTCCGTAGTTACGATGGCCGATCAACGTACTATGGCGGAATTACTCCAAGCACCCACCGAGGGTTACGGAGATGCTATTGTTATTCCCGCTATTCTCGCGGAGAATTTTGAGCTTAAACATGGTCTTCTAAATCTTGTAACTTCAAAACAATTTTACGGATTTGAGAAAGAAGATCCTCATGCTCACATTCGTTGGTTTAACAAGATTACTTCCACGATTAAGTATAGAGATGTGCCTAATTCGTCGATTAAGCTTATGCTTTTTCCCTTTTCTATCGAGGGGGCAGCCCGAATTTGGCTCGAAAAAGAACCCCCTCATTCTATTCTTACTTGGGAAGATCTTGTTTCCAAGTTTATTAACCAATTCTTTCCTCCTTCAAAAACTACAAATCTCCGGAATGAAATTACAAATTTTCAGCAACGTTTTGATGAATCATTTTGTGAGGCATGGGACCGTTTCAAGGATCTCCTTCGTGCATGCCCACATCACGGTTTTACGGAATTGCATCAACTTGATACCTTCTACAATGCTTTAACCCCAACCGATCAAGATTCTTTGAATGCCGCCGCCGGTGGTAATCTTTTGACTAAAACTCCTCGAGATGCTTTGACAATTATTGAAAACAAGTCAAAAGTTCGCAACTCACGGAACAAACCGATTGTTTCAAAAGTGAGTACGAATGCTCCTTCTTCTTCTACCCCTCATTCTCCCGAGATTGCCGCTCTTGTCGACGCCGTTAAGGCTATGCTTGCTCAGAAATCTTCTCCTCCAGCTTCCGTGAAAGCGGTTGAAGAAATTTGTGTTACTTGTGGTGGTCCGCATCCTTACCACCAATGTCTTGCCACCGATGGCAACATTTTTCTGGAATATCAAGATAATATTCAAGGATATGTTTCAGCAGCCGCAGTAAACTATAATCAGGGAAATACCGGATACCGTCCTCAGAGTGTAGCTAACCAAATTCGACCACCGGGTTTTGCTCAACCGAATGTGCAAAATAATCAAACCCGGTACAATCAAGGTTATAATCAAAACAGAGGAAATAATCAAGGAAATCCGAGTTATCAAGCTCCGATTCAGCAAACTCAAGTTGCTCCTTCGAATGAATTGTCGAACTACAAGAAGATAAATGATGCTAATATGAAAGCTATGCAAAATCAAATAAATAATGTGAAAAATGAATTGAGAAATGAAATGCAAACTTCAATATAAACTTCAATGTCAAATCAAACCAATGATCTTAAGAATATGATGGCTAGTTTTTTCCAAATGAATATCGTTTCTTCTTCGGGTTCGGGTTCACTTCCTAACAACAACATTGCTAACCCGAGAGGTAACTTGAAAGCAATCACCACCCGAAGTGGTATTTCTTATGATGGACCTCCAATTCTACCTTCTCTCTCTTACTTTCTGATGTGGTGGAACGGGAACTCGAGGTGACAAAGGATACGATGCAACCGAGTACCAAAAACATCCAACCTCTGGTAGTCTAAATTCAAGCTCCAATTGATGAGCCCGTTGTTGCTCCTAAGCCTAAACCATTTTTACCTTATCCTTCGAGAGCCAACAAACAAAAGCTCCATGAAAAAGATGATAGTCTAGCTTCGAAATTTGTTGAAATCTTTAGGGAATTACATTTCGAGCTCAGTTTCGCGGATGCTCTTCTACATATGCCGAAATTTGCTTCAATGTTTAAAAGTCTCCTTAATAACAAAGAAAAATTGTTTGACTTAGTTAAACACCGGTGAAGGAGAATTGTTCAGCGGTTATCCTAAAAAAGTTGCCCAAAAAACTTAGAGACCCCAGAAAGTTTCTTATTCCATGTAATTTCCCGGAGTTAGTTGAATGCTTAGCCTTGGCCGATCTTGGTGCAAGCATCAACTTGATGCCTCTTTCCATATGTATAAATTTCAAAAAGTTATAATATATACCCCTATGCATGAAAATATTTGCAAATCAAGTCCAAAAAGCCATGCAAGCTTATTTTAGGGTTCCAAATGATATTTTCAGGGTTATAGCGTTATTAAAAAAGCAAAAATAAGATTTCTAACAGTAACAAAGTTTAGAAAAAGGATTCTTAGCTAGAAAAACAAACGGGTTATGTTAGGGTTATAACAAAAAAATGCATGGGTTTGAGATTCAAAGTTTTAACAAGAGTTTATATATGATCTAACAAACCTTATGAAAGATCTAAAACAGAATATCAGCTTATAGAACAAGATTTTGAGCTTACTTGAGCTAAAATGGGTTGAAATGAGGTTTTTGGGTTTGTACGCCTAGAAACGACTTCAAGGGCTTCCTTATCTTGATTCTTGTCTTAGGGACTTTACTTTATCCTTCTTGGTCTGAGTTAGAACTTCATTTGAGTGGTGATGAGTTTTGAGGTATGATTTGAAAGAGTGTGTGTTTCGGCTATATATAGGGTTTGAAAACCCTTAGTGCCCAAGGTTTACACCTTAGAGGCCAAGAATAGTTGGTGTATGGATCAAGGGCTGTAGGTAGATGACTAAGGAAGGCTATAGGTGATTCATGGAAGCTAGGAGAGTAGTTATGCAAGGTGGCGAGGGTGTATGTGGGTTTGGTTGGACAAGGGTGATAAGGAGGTGACAAGGCCAAACTTGGTGGCCAAGGTGGTGATGGAGGTGCTTGGTTGCTTGCTTGTGACGATTGGTGTGAGTCAGGAGGTGCTTTGAGGTGCTTGGTTGCTTAAAAATTGGTCAAAATAAATCTAAAGGTGTCAGGTTGGTTTTTGGTTTTGGGTTAGGATTTTAAGGTTGAATTCCGAGTTGAAGGTTAGGGTTAAGATAGTTTAATGTTAGGATTTGGGTTAGGATTAAGGTATAGTTAGGATTAAGTTAGGGATTTAGTATTTAAGGTTTAGGATTATTTTAGGTTATAAAGTGAAATTATAAGTTTTAGGATTTCGTTTAGGGTTTAGGTTTTAGTTTAGTGTTTTAAGATGACTTAGGGTTAGGTTTAAAGGTTTATAAGTCATGGATTAAGTGCTTGTAAACCTAGTGTTTAAGTGGTAGTAAAAACTAAAGTGAATTATATAAGTGGTAAAAATGACTAGTTTGGTTTTTCTTGCATATTGACTTGTAATAGGCTTTAGAGAAAATTGTAAACTTGAATTAGGAGGGAAAAGATTTTCAACATGATATCATTGTACACTTGTACACATGCTTGAATGTTTGCACATTCAATTTATATGTTATATTTACATATAATTAGGGTTATGATATAAATGTTAATGAATAATAGTATGGTTTTTGATATAACGTTGTACTGGTACTTTAATGGATAATATACTTTGGTAAAATGATATTAAAGATATAGACATTACACATTAGGATGTTTTATTGATATAAAAAACATAGATGATATAAGTAAGGGGGGGAAAGGTAGGGTGTGGCATTGGTAGAGGTTGCGTGAGCTCGTTTACTTTAGAGATGCAAGTTACGTTGCATAATGAGATATAGAAAAAATTTCCCTATAAAAAGGTGGTATATATATAATAGATGGATATTACAGTGCATCTAATTTAATAGATGGATAATTACATTGATGAAAATTACGGGTTGTTATAGTCTCCCCCCCTTAAAAGAAATCTCGTCTCGAGATTTAGTTGGATGCCGGAGTGATGTTGGAAAACAGATGTGGATACTTGGCACGAATTTGATCTTCGCGTTCCCACATAAATTCTGGTCCTCTTTTAGAGTTCCATCTTACTTTGACTATAGGAATACGATTTTGTTAGAGTTGCTTGACTTTTTGATCCATGATCTCCACTGGTTCTTCCACAAAGTTGAGTTTGTCATCGAGTCGAAGCTCTTTCATTGGAATGACAAGGGATTCGCCAGATAAGCATTTCTTTAGATTAGAAATGTGGAAATTATTGTGGACATTATTGAGCTCTTCAGGAAGCTCAAGTTTATACGCCACTGGGCCAATCCGTTCAAGGATTTTGAAAGGTCCAATGTACCAAGGATTAAGCTTTCCTCATTTTCCAAATTGGATGACACCTTTACGAGGTGATACTTTTAACATAACATGATCTCCAACTTGAAATTCTAAAGGCTTTCGCCTTACATTGGCGTAACTTCTTTGCGGATCTCTTGCAGCTTGCAAGCGTTGTCGAATTTGCACTATCTTTTCAGTGGTTTCATGGATTATTTTTGGTCTTTTAAGTTGAACATCTCCAACTTCGGCCCAGCAAATAGGTAATCTGCACTTTCGACCATAAAGTGCCTCAAATGGTGCTGCCTTAATACTAGCATGGTAACTGTTATTGTAAGAAAATTCTACTAGTGGTAAGTGTTTTTCCCATCCTTTTATAAAATCTATAACACAGGCTCGAAGCGTGTCTTCAACTGTTTGGATGGTCCTTTCACTTTGCCCATCAATTTTGGGATGATATGCCGTACTCATGTCTAATTGAGTACCTAAAACACTTTGTAATGATTGCCAGAATATGGACGTAAAATGACTGTCACGATCCGAGATGATAGATATTGGCACTCCATGCCGGGAGACTATTTCCTTTATGTATAACCTTGTAAGGGTTTCCATACTATCTGTCTCTCGTGTAGGGTATAACAACTCAGAATTTTCATCAACCTATTTTACTATGATCACAATTGTACGGGAATTTCATTTGCTTTAATACATTACAAGCAATGCAATATCTTAATAATATAAGTAATTTGGGCATAACTAAAGGTAGACCGTGCTCACGCAACCTATCTATGCAATATGTCTTATATATGACAAGCAAAAACATCACAATATGTCAAGTCAATATCATCATATCCTTATTACAAAGTACATTATTCCTATAATGTACCATTCACAACGTTATATCAAAACGGGCTTTAAACCGTTATCATATACCTCTAAACCCTAAATTCCATGAAAGGTTAATATCTAAAGTGAATGTACAAGCTCCTAAAGCATATATACAAGTAACATGACATCTCATTTGAAATATAAACTCCCTCCAAATCAAAGTACACGTCCTTATAAGCTCAATATATAAATCATTAAGCATGATCTCTAAAATAGCCGTTTTACCTCCGTTTTACCTCCAATTTCTTCACCACCACTTTTGTACAAGCTACTACACTCAATATACAATGTGTAAACCCTAATTATTCTATTCATAAACTTTCATACACATTTTTACACTCAAAACCCTAATTCAAAAGTCAGAAACCCTAACCCGAGCAAAATACTAAACCATGACCCGTTTCTTCATTTTTATCCATTGTAAACCTAAACCAATACTCAAATAAGTTGTAATAACTTAATTTACAACATTCTCAATCATATACAATCATCATTTCATCATTTTACTTCAACTATATGCAAATTGAATCCAAGAAACCCTAATTGTGCCCTAATTGGAACTTTGGACCCGTTTACTCATTTTTAACCATTTAAACCACCAACAATTAATCAAGTGCCATTGTAAACCTCAGATATAGTTTACAATCCATCATCTATCATTAAATTGGCAATGTACAAGAATTAGAAGCTTGAATACCCTAATAACCCATTACGTGCCCTAAAATGGAACCCGCGGCTTATTTGTTCATTATCGACCCATTTTAACCCAAACCACTTACCAACTCTTGATTATAATCCTTAATATATGTCATAGGATCAGTAACTAATCATTTCTAACCAAGAACACACGAAATACAAGCTTAAAAACTCAAGAAAACCCTAATCGAACCCCTAATGACCCGCGACCCATTTCTAGCTCATTTTAACCCATTTAAAACTCAACCCATGTGCAAGCACCTCCATGACCAGCTACTAGACACTCTTAAGCAGCTTACCCACCTGCTTAAGCCTTCCCATGGCCAAAATCAAAGCCACATCTCCCTCTTTTTAGCCACAACAGCCGCGGCATCCACATGGTCTCACCACCATGTTCTAGCTAAATTCTAGCCTATCCAACACATCCCATAGCTCCTCCTAATCACCCTCTAGCATACCCATGTGTCCTAGATCAGATTGATAAGCTCCCTTGGTCCCTAAGGGTCATTCGCCTATAAATAGAACTCAAAACCCTTCATTCATTTTCATCCCCCACTTCTTCTTTCTATAACCCAATTAAGCAAACATTATCTGCTCCATATGATCCTAGGATCATCTAAGAAGATCAAGCAAGCAAATCTTTGAATATTTGAAGCCCCAGGAACAAGATACAAGGCGTACGAGTGGAAATACTACCCGAAACGACCCATTTCCACCATTTTTGCTCCTTGAAGCTCAAACCCAGGTTCTGGATGTTCTACTTCTGCTTCTACACTCTTATAATGTTCATATGATCCTAAATAAACTCTTGTTAAAGTTTCATAACTCAATTCATGCTCATTTTCTGTTTTGATACAAAACCGTACACCCAAAACCCTAATTTCGTGTTTTTCTTAAAACTAGATGTTATAATCGTTAAATATTGTTATAATCTATCCTAGCATACTAAACTAATGTTAAAATAACCACTTTATTGATTATTGAAGGAATTTGAACTTAAAACCCATGCGTTTATGTTTTGAAACCCTAATTCGAGCCCTTGTGCTCCTAGCTTAACGAATCATATTTTAAACTTGCAATTGCGTTAAAGCTTCATATTTTAGTTTATAAAACTTAATAAATGTCTTATTGAAATGTTAAAATAAAGCTTGCATGGCAATTGTGGACAGGTTTTGTAAATATAATCCATGCAAGGGGTATATATTCAATAACATTCTGAAACTTATAACTAAAAGGGCTAAATCTCATTTATAACAAAGTTATAACTATAAGAGGATCTATTATGGTCACTTTCCAAAGTACAGGTTTACTTATTGTATACATTTAACTTGAAGGACTAAAACTTCACGTGAAAAGTGCAAACCCCAAGGTATAATAAGCCACTTTCAATTCTTAAGGGTCTAAAATGTAACATTTTGAAAAAGATAAAACATGTTTTAAAACCTTACAAGACATAACTTTATTAACGCCTATGATGGTGCTTACATTTTCCAGATATTAGATCAAAACGCTTAAAACCGATTATATCATATCAACGAAAATGTACTTAGTAAAAATGATATTAGGATATAGACTTGACATATTAGGATGTTTATATGATATAAACATAGATATAGATGTTATTGATAGAGGTTGCGTGTGCTAGTTTAGTTTAGAGATGCAAGTTACGTTGCATATTGAGATAAAGCAAAACATTTCCCTGTAAGAAGGTGATATATTTATAATAGATGGATATCACATTGCATCTAATTTAATAGATGGATATTACAGTGCATCTAATTTAATAGATGGATATTACAATGCATCTAATTTAATAGATGGATATTTACATTGATGAAAATTGCGGGTTGTTATAGTCTCCCTCCCTTAAAAGAAATCTCGTCCCGAGATTTAGTTGGATGCTGGAGTGATGTTTGAAAATAGATGTGGATACTTGGCATGAATTTGATCTTCGCGTTCCCATGTAAATTATGGTCCTGTTTTAGAGTTCCATCTTACTTTGACTATAGGAATACGACTTTGTTTTAGTTGCTTGACTTCTCGATCCATAATCTCCACTGGTTCTTCCACAAAGTTGAGTTTGTCATCGAGCCGAAGCTCTTTCATTGGAATGACAAGGGATTCGTCAGATAAGCATTTCTTTAGATTAGAAACGTGGAAAGTACTATGGATATTACTGAGCTCTTCAGGAAGCTCAAGTTTATATGCCACTAGGCCAATCCGTTCAAGGATTTTGAAAGGTCCACAATGTACTAGGGATTTTGCTTTCCTCCATTTTCCGATGGATGGACACCTTTACGACGGTGACATCATTTTAACATAACACGATCTCCAACTTGAAATTCTAAAGGCTTTCGCCTTACATTGGCGTAACTTCTTTGCCGATCTCTTGCAGCTTGCAAGCGTTGTCGAATTTGCACTATCTTTTCAGTGGTTTCATGGATTATTTCTGGTCCTGTAAGTTGAACATCTCCAACTTCGGCCCAGCAAACAGGTGATCTGCACTTTCGACCATAAAGTGCCTCAAATGGTGCTGCCTTAATACTGGCATGGTAACTGTTATTGTAAGAAAATTCTACTAATGGTAAGTGTTTTTCCCATCCTTTTCCAAAATCTATAACACAGGCTCGAAGCATGTCTTCAAGTGTTTGGATGGTCCTTTCACTTTGCCCATCAGTTTCGGGATGATATGTCGTACTCATGTCTAATTGAGTACCTAAAGCACTTTGTAATGATTGCCAGAATCTGGACGTGAAATGACTGTCACGATCCGAGATGATAGATATTGGCACTCCATGCCGGGAGACTATTTCCTTTATGTACAATCTTGTAAGGGTTTCCATACTATCTGTCTCTCGGGTAGGGATGAAATGTGCGGATTTGGTAAGGCGATCGACAATGACCCAGATTGTGTCATGTCCGTTTGATGTTTTGGGTAGTTTTGTGATGAAATCCATTGTTATTCTCTCCCACTTCCACATAGGAATCTCTGGTTGTACCAGTAAGCCGGATGGCTTTTGACATTCTGCTTTAACTCTAGAGCATGTTAAACACTTACCAACATACTCAGCGATGATTGCCTTCATGTTAGGCCACCAATAGAGTTTCTTTAGATCCTGATACATCTTGTCAGAACCTGGGTGAATGGAATACTTTGATTTATGGGACTCATGCATGATTAAGTCTCTCAGATTACCAAAAAGTGGTAACCAGCTTCGGTTTTTAATACAACGAGTTCCATCAGGACGTATTTCAAATGCTTTGTCCATTCCTCGTAAGTTCTCAGCTTTGATGTTTTCTTCTTTGAGTGCTTCAGTTTGAACTTTGAGAATTTGTGATGGTAATTTTGGATGAATGGTCATAACTAATGATCTAACTCGGAGTGGTTTGATTCGTTCCTTCCGGCTTAAGGCATCTGCTACGACATTTGCCTTTCCAAGATGGTAGCGAATTTCACAATCGTAATCTGCAAGCAATTCTAGCCAACGACGTTGTCTCATGTTCAACTCTTTCTGATCAAGGATATGCTGAAGACTTTTATGATCAGTGAACATGGTACATTTGGTGCCATACAGATAGTGTCTCTAAATTTTAAGAGCAAACACTACTGATCCTAATTCGAGATCATGAGTTGTATAGTTTTCTTCATTAGGCTTAAGTTGTCGGGATGCATATGCAATAACCTTCTCTCTTTGCATTAACACCGCTCCCAGACCTTGATGGGATGCATCACAGTAAACAACAAAATCGTCATTTCCTTCTGGTAATGCTAAGATTGAAGCTTCACATAGCTTCTATTTTAGTAGTTGAAAAGCCGACTCTTGGTCTTCGCCCTAGATATACTTCTTGTTTTTCTAGGTTAATTTAGTCAAAGACTTTGCAATCTTCGAGAAATCTTTGATAAATCTCTGATAATAGCCGGCAAGTCCTAAGAATTGACGTATTTCTGTGGGTGTAATAGGAGATGTCCAATTCTTAACTGCTTCAATCTTAGCGGGGTCAACATGAAGTCCTTGACTATCAATTAAGTGTCCAAGAAATTGCACGATACGAATCCAGAAATCACACTTAGAGAACTTGGCATACAACTTCTCTTTCTTGAGTAATTCTAGGATTATTCTCAAATGATTTGCGTGTTCTTCTTTGTTACGAGAGTAGATGAGAATATCATCGATGAACACTATTACAAATTTATCTAAATATGGTTTACACACACGTTTCATGAGATCCATGAATACAGCAGGTGCGTTAGTTAAACAAAATGACATCACTTGAAATTCATAATGTTCGTATCTTGTTCTGAAAGCATTCTTGGGAATATCTTCATCCCTGACTCTCAGTTGATGATAGCCTAATCTTAAGTCAATCTTCGAGTAGACACTCAAACTTTGAAGTTGGTCAAATAAGTCATCAATCCTGGTTAATGGGTAACAATTCTTTATGGTAAGTTTATTCAACTCCCGATAATCGATACACATTCTAAAAGATCCATCTTTCGTTTTAACAAATAAGACAGGAGTTCCCCAAGGCGAAGTACTTGGTCGGATAAAACCTCGATCTGATAATTCTTGAAGTTGATCAGATAGATGCTGCATTTCTGAAGGAGCTAATCTATAGGGTGCTCAGGCTATAGGTGCTGCTCCTAGAATTAGATCGATTTAGACTTCTACTTGGCGAACGGGAGGAAGGCCAGGTAGATTTTCAAGAAAAATTTCCAAAAATTCTCTGACTACCGGTATATCTTCCAGTCGTTTCTCGTCCGACTTCTTCTCCATTACTTATATTATGAAAACTTGACAACCTCAGGATATATATCTTTCGGTTTTTATACAGGATATGAGACTTAGTCGGGTTTTACTTTGGTCACCTCGGATGATCAAAGTTTCATCGTTGATTGGGATGTGGACGACTTTCTCGTCACAAATAATTCTAGCATAATACTCGGATAACCAATCCATACCTATGACGACGTCGAAACTACCGAGTTTGATTGGCATAAGATCAATTTCGAAAGGTTGGTATAACAAGGTCAGGGTGCAACCCTGAATAATGGTGTTTGTGCTTACTAGGTTTCCGTCAGCCATTTCGATATTGTAAAAGGTATCTATTGTAATGGCTGGAATACTTAGCATAGAGGCAAGAGATATGGATACGAAGCTTTTATAGTCTCCAGAATCAAATAATACTCTCGCTAGATGTTGGTTTAGAAGGAACATACCCGTGACTACGTTTGGGTCTTGGTGAGCATTCTTATCCCTCAGCATGTAAGCTCTTCCCTGGGCATTGTTGTTGGTGGTCTTTCGGCACTGATTTGCATAATGGCCTTTCTCTCTACAGGCATGACAAGTAACTGTCACTGGTAGCAAATTACTTCCAATGGCTGGCCCTTTGTTTCTACAATTCTTGGTCAGATGGCCCACCTTGGTGCAAGTATTACACTTGACAGTGCAAGGTCCTATGTGATGCAAAGTGCATTTCTTACACAAGGGATGGTTTCCAGTATACCCATTATTTTCAGTTAGGGTGGCAGCATAAGACCTGAAGGTTTCTTGTCTTATGTTCTGTTGTGGTTGGTGATTACTGTAGCGGTTGTTGGTGTTGGTGTTATGGTAGTTGTTGTTATTATCGTTGCGGTAGTTATTGTTGTTGAAAGTTCTTTTGTCGTCAAATTTCGTTTGTGATCACTTGATACTTCTATTAGTCTTTGGGCTATGTTAATGGCTTCCTCTAGAGTTTGAGGTTTAGAGGCGGTAACATTCCCTTTAATACTTCGAGGCAATCCCCAATGAATATTCCATTTTTCTCTGATCTGGGACCATAGTGGGACACAAGGTTGCCAATTCCTGGAATCTTCTCACATATGTCTTGAGATCATTCCCTTTCACAGTCAGATGGTAAAATTCGTCTTCCATCTTCTGGACCTCAGTTCGGGGACAGTACTTCTTTATCAAAAGCTTCTTGAATTCAACCCAGGTAATCTTGTAAGCTTCTTCTATCCTGAAAGTTTGGGCAAAATAATTCCACCAGGATAGAGCTTCTTCAGTTAAAGTACCAGTAGCAAACTTCAGCTTGCAGTCTTCTGTACAGTTGCTACGGGAAAACACTGATTCAGTTCGCTCAAACCAACGGATAAGACAAACAGCGCCTTCCGTACCTTTGAAGTTGATAGGTTGGTAGCTCATAAATTCTTTATAGCTACATTTTCTTGCTACAGGAGCTTCTCTTGGTCTAGTGGTATTATCATTATTTGCCATGTAAGTTGGTGCTTCAGATGTTGACGTCCTTTTGGGAGGCATTCTATCAACATAAGACAACACGTAATAAGAATGATATCACAAGTCTTAAAATGCAATGCTTATTTTTGAACTTTAAGCATTTTTAACAATAGTGGTATTGAAGTCATAGATACTTATTTGATATGGATTCTAACAAGTATCTAATCTATTAGAAGTCACGGTATGATTCATAATGATGACGACGAAGATGTAATATAGGACACAAGATGAATATAAAACGGGATCACCATTGTATTATATCATGAACAACTTGCCTTTGTACTGTACATAGTCAAAATTTGACAAGTGTTGTTATTTATACCACACATCCCGTGGCTAGGTTCTAACAAAAGCTATAACTAGTATCTAATCTAGTAGTCCGATGGTCCTTCCTGACTGTTCTTGTGTTCATAGATTGCATTCAGAAGACTTTCCTTATCTGCTTGGTGACGAACCTGGATATCTTCGATGATTTGTTGTAGATTAGCAATCCTAAAGCGAGCCAGAGTAATCTTGTTGTTATTTCCCAATTACTTTCTTTGGAGTTTAGCAATTTGAGTATGAGACTCTTGGAGTTCAGCTTCCAGATTGTCAAAATCTTGTTGTATGATCACCCGACCTTTTCCAAGACCTTCTCTCTTGTCTTCTATATGCTCAATGCGGTCGAGAGAGAGTTCATCTAGATGATTCAAAATTTCCTCAATTTGCTCCTCGTGACGTTCCAAACTTGTATTATGAGAGCTTTCTCCTATCTCAAATGCTTGAGGTAGGGCAGAAGTAGATGAGGATAATCGGTCACAACCTCGTTTCCTAAGTGGCAATTCTTTAAGTGGCAATAAATTCCTAGGGAAGAAAGAATTATTGAGGGGAAATTAAAAACATTGGATTGGATAGGCATTGACAAGATGGAGGCCTAATAGCTGGCGGTTGGGAAAATAGGTGGATTCTATAGATTTAGGTATGCATTGCATGAACTCTTCATTTATAGGGATTCATTCATGAAAAAGTTAATAAAAGAGTTGGTTTTAAAAAATAACTAATCGAAAAACTAAACCAAACATGAGGAGTTTTATTTGGAAGAGCTTAGAAGAATTCAAAGTTTTTTCCGGGTGAAAGGCTGGGGACATAGTCGGTTGAAGCCGGATATAAGTCAGGAAAAAGTTGGAGGAAAATAACGCATCCCCTCAATTCAGAAGTAGGTAGTCTCTTGAGAGAAGGAACATACTTGTTAAATAAAACCACGTGGTAAAATAAACATAAGTTATTTATAATAATAGTATAATAGGTTATGTCTTTACATAAACCTATTAGGATGTATGTTGTTAGGTGGGCACGGGATGACTTTTTCTTTGGATGAAAAAAAAGAAAAAAAAGTTAGTTTATAGGTTAAGGTTTCAAAAAACCTCTGTTTCTCTATTAATAAATGTGGCTCTTAATATACTAATCTATAAACCACCTCATTTTGAACCATAGTAGGCAGGCGGAACAGCTTAAAATCTGGGGGGTCTTATTTCATAGGTTACAAAACAGTCATAATCATAGGAAAAAAACGAATACGTAAAGATGACGTTTATTTGGAAAATTTAGGTTATTTTTTATTCATTCATTATTTTCAATCAGGATAATTTTTTACCAAACAGAGATCCCCAAAAATCTACATGGAAAAACATAAAGGTTTTTGGAATTATAACAAGGTCTTAGCCCATCTTCAAAATGGATCGTGCCACTTTTCCCGTTGCCATAAGAAGCTCAGTACCTAAGATTAAAACCATGTTAAACAAAGTTCAACCACAATGGGGTTGAGTGGAAATTTCATAGGTTTATGGGTATAAAAAAAAACCGGTTTGAATAGAGTTAATCAAAACAGGGTTGCGTTTACGGTGTTATACACCAATAAGTGTAATAATTGCATTAAGTACCAATTTATTATGGAAGAGAATCAGTTCTTATTGCCCTAAGGCTTATTGGGACACCGAAGGACTTGAGATAAAATCAATTTAATCAACAAAGAAAGGTGCCCCAACGTGGTGCCTTTTACCATAAAAAAAAAAAAACACCGATAAGTGATTCAAATTGAAGTACGGGGGTTTGGTTACAGAAAGTATATGTTTACTACAACCCTAACGGGGGGAGTTCGTCCCAAACTAAGATCTATTTCACATCAATTGCGCTTACTTCGAAAAAATTAATTATTAACGGGTTCATTGGGATAGTGGGGGTTTCTTATTGGCAAAAAAAACGTAAGGGGGACCTTAAGGCAATATATCATCTAAAGGATAAGGCATACAGTTAGAGAAACACTTCGTATTCATGGTTTATTAGGACAATGGTATCCCTTCGCGTGGCGGGTTATGTGAAAAACATTAGAGATTTTAAAATGCGGAGGGGGGCTATGAAAAACAAAACTCAACCTTATAAACAGGGGAAAATCTGGGATTGATGGCAAATAGTATATCAAAGTGAAAAAAGTACGCTACGTTCACGCACAACTGGTGGTAAATATGTCAAAGTCTTAGAGTGGTGCTGGTTTTTATGTTTCCAAAACCCATGATAAAGTTTTAAAAGTATTACTTTGGATTTATTAAATTTCTAGAAATTATTGTTATCACGTTTCGGGCTATCATAATCCAAGGAGGGCCATGTTTTTTAGGTTATCGGGTTTTGAGGGTGAGGTACAGGGGGGCACTTATAAAATACGTATAAAAAAAACCCAAGCAAACTCTAGTCGAAAACAAAATACCCATAATGGAAAAACCCCTCATCATTATAAAATTTCCCTAGTAAACGTGATAACGATTTATAGATTTTAAGTTTTCTTCAAAAAATAAGGCTAGTCGATGATAAATTACGATAATTATATACGTATTATTTTTTATAAGGCGGTCGGTCGTAGATTTAATAAGCGATTAAATTGTATTAGGTTTTAATAAAAATTGGGAGTTTTATAAATATTTAATAATTATATTTATATAAATATATATTTATATATCTTTATATATAAAATATTTATATAATATATTTAAATATTATTATTTTATATTTTTTATTGTTTTGCAAATAATAACGCTTTAATTATATCCCAGTGGTATTTATAAACTTTTTTTACAAGTTTTAGTCCTTTTATATATTAAAAAAGTAATAAATAATTGCTGACCTTTAAACTTTGGGGGGGACACTTGGGGAAAGGGATAGGTCTTTTTCCTTATAGTTATAAACTTTTGTAGGAAATTAACATTTTCATGCCCCTCAAGTTATACCTTTTTACAGGTTTACATATATTACCCCCTTATGGCATTGAAAATATTTGCCAAAATTAAGTCCAAAAAAAAGCCAATGCAAAGCTTAATTTTAGGGGTTTCAAATTGATATATGTAGGTTATTTATCGGCCTTATCAGGAATAAAGGCAACAATAAGATGTTTTTTAAACATAAACAAAAAGTTTTAGTTAAAAGGATTCGTTAGCTAGGGAAAATTCAAAAAAACGGGGTTGTTTTTTTAGGGTTTTAGTAAAAAAAAAAACAATGGGTTTGTGGATTCAATGGCTTCAAAACAAGAGGTTTTTATTTTTATGATTCTTACGAGTATTTAGGAAATTCTTTCAAATAGACTTCAAGGGATTCTTTCTCTTGGGGTTCTTGGCTTCACTTTCTGCTTTTGGGGGGGGTGGCTTCCTCTTGATTTTACTTACTTATCGCTAAGGAAAAGGGCTCTTTTAGAAAAACTCCATTTGACGGTATGGGTGGTTTGAGTTTGATGGGGTGAAAAGAATGGAAAGGGTGGGTATGTTTTCAGCTTATATAGGTGGTGTGAAACCCAAACTTGGTGGGCCCAAAGGTTTTGTGTTTGATTAGTGTCAGGGTGGGCTATTTGGAGATAAAAACCTAAGGATGCTAGGATGGTTGAGTCTTGAGATGGCTAGGGGGAAAAACTAGGGATATGAAAGGTGTTAAAGGGTGTGATTGTGAAGTAGGTTAAGTTTCGGCTAGTTGGGGAGTGGGACAAAGAGGTGGTGATGAGGGAAGGTCTTTGTGGCCCATGGGGTTGTGGAATGTCAAAGGGTTGATGAGAGGTTTGATTGTTAAGGTGGGCTTTTGGGTTTTGTTCTGTTTAAGTTAAAGGGTTTCAGGGGTGATGCAAAGGGGAGGTGCTTTAGGGATGCTGCTTGGCTTAGAAAATGGGTTTAAAAGAATTGTAATACGGGTGGGGGGCCGGGGTTGGTTTTAGGGGTTTTGGGGCTTAGGTATTAAGGGTTTTTCTTAATTCGTGATTTAGGGTTAGGATTAAGGATTTATTTTAGGGTTTAGATTTGGTTTTACTAGTTGGGGGTTTAGGATTAGGGTTTAGGATTAGGTTTAGTTTTAGGATTAGGTTTAGGGGATTTGTTTTTAGGTTTTAAAATGGGAAATTAGGGATTTAAAGGTTTCGTTTTTAGGGATTTTTTTAGGGTTTAGATTATGGATTTTTAGGAGATTAGGGTTTAGGTTTTTTGGTTTTTCGAAGGTCATGCTTTTAATTAGTGTTTGTTACCCCTTTTGTGTTAAAGTGGAGGTGGTAATGAAAACTTAAAAGTTAATTTAGAGGAGGTTAATTGGAACCCTAGTTTGGTATTTCTTGCATTTTTTATTGACTTGTTACAATTTTGGGCTTTAGAAAAAGTTTGTAACTTTGATTTAAGAGGGGAAAATAAGATATTCAAAAAAAATTGTTGTTGCATTGGTTTACACTTGTTTGTTTACTCCTGTTTGACGGGGAGCACCATATATTTTTATATCTATTACATTTTTAATCATTAAATTCGGTCTTTTTGATATAACGTTAAGGGGATTAAAAAAAAGGGGTCTATTTTGATATAAACGTTTGTTTAAATGGGTACGTTAAATTGATAGGTAATTGGTAAAAAATATGTATTAAAAAGATAATAGGACTTTGAACACATTAAAGGATGTTTTACATGATCTAAACATAGATAATATGATGGGGCATTGGTAGAGGTTGTTGTGTAGGCTTCGGTTTGACTTTAGAATATTGCAACATGTTTACGTTTGGCCATAAATGAGATTAAAAAGCAAACACATAAATGAACTGATACCGAAGAAACTACAAAAGAAACGGAGATTATATTCATGTATAGCATTTGACGGCTGACCAATCTGTGACACCGACTGATGCTGCACCGTAGTATCCGGCTCACGTATACACCGTCGTTTTGAACTACCAATGTCCACATTAAGGTTTTCCAAACGAACGTCACGATTACCAGGACCTCGGTTTTGCAAACCAACGTTACCATTTCCAGGACCTTGAGTCCCACAGTCTACGGTAGATATAGGTACTAACTTCCGTTTGGTTTTCATGACAGAATATAAACTATGCACCTACTGTTACAACCTGATACTATAACTATTACGAAAACGGTTCGACAACTTGTATCCATGTTAGAATTAGTCAAATTCCAGAACCCTTGATACAGAAACCAATAACTTAAAGCAATGAAAACCAAATAAACTAAACAACTTAGTATGAGCAAATTTGCAATCATTAATCTCAACAGTAATTTCAAAAAAGTTGAAGAACTTACCAGACAATGTGAGTTGAACTGGTTGCCTAATTATTTACACGCTAGCAGAATTTAACTTTAATGGATTTTATAATCATACGTAACTGAATACATGTGTTGCCTTTGGTCGTTCTCATCTTTAGTAAATATTGTTTCTTACATGGGAATTAAGGTTACCTGCAACTAAGAAGTTCCTTATGCTCTAGTAGTGTAAGCCATAGTCTCATTTAAATAACCAAACCCATTAAAGTGTAGCTACTGAGTCCTAACTTAGAATTGGGCTACTGGTTGTAAAACTTGCGACGTCCACATACAGCCCGTTAATATTTCATTTTTTTCACGTCTGACTCTCTGAGGCTCTGACTTTTCGGTGACAGCATTGTGTGAGCTTTAAACCTAGTTTAATTCTGACTCTTTATAATGATCAACTGGTTTGTCGTTAAAAACTAAAGTCTAAAACATGTACATAATTTTTTCATATTATTCTAAACATAAGGCAAAGAAAGATCAAAGGCGAATGTTTCATTCCAAAGGCTATCCAAGTCTAAATATGTACACCATTTCGCTCGACATTAAAAAGCCTTGTTCACCAAAAACCTGATGGTAACATCAAAGAAAAAAGTACCAAGATAATCTACAAAATCTTTTCAACGGCAAAAAAAACAAAAACCTGATGTCATGCTTTTTTTCAACTCTAAATTACTTGTTTTTCCAAATTGAGAAAAGACTGATTCACTCATTCATCTAGCCACCGACCGACGAAAATCAACGAAATCTCTATTTTATCATACGGTTGCCTAAGACGGCGGAATTTTACCTCTACAAAATAAACAATCCAAACACTCACAATTACCAAATTGAAATAAAGAATTATAAGCCAAATAAAGAATTATAAGCCAAAATATGTATATACCTTTTTGATACACAAATCTGTCAGTAATCTTACAGCACCAAAAACATCCAACAGTCAAAACCCACAAATCTCCCAATAGTCTACCGGCACCAAAACCATCGAGAAGTCAAAACCCTAACTTTTTCGTCTTGATAAGCTGCTGTCGAATCTCAAAGCACAAAAAATAGCCCTAAAAATGAAAGCCTAACACACCCGTTTTGATGATTTGATTAGAGTGTGGTATTCCAGAAGAGTGTGGATAGTGTGTATCGTCATGTCTAAGAGTCGTATCACACAACAACAACAAAAATAGAAAGGATCAATCGGGCCAAACAACGGGCTAAAACAAGAAGGCTAAAAAAGCCCAAGACCAAAACACGCACAATACGACGTCGTCGTCACGACAATTAGTATATTGTCTAATAAGTGGAACTATGGAAGCATGACAGGAAACACTATACAATGGTGAATATTTCAAAATACCTCACGGCAACTAGGCAACTTAAGCAGAATTTGACATATGTCCATTTTTTTAATATCTTATATACTATAAACTTGAGTTTCCTATATTTAATGTGTTGTATTAATGACTCAACACAAATGAATTTTATTCCAAGTCAACACAAAAGAAATTTATTCTAAGTGGGAGTTACAATTATACAAACAATTGGCTCATTAAGTAGCTTCATTTTGCAAGTAATTAAAAGAGACCCTTCATAAGGTTACATACTACATATTGTGTGTATAAATAGTTTACAACAAAACCTTTCACTTTCACCACCACAACAACGACTCTACCACCAACATCCCCACCTCCATCGGAATCCCCACCACCATGTCCCTCCACCATCGGAACCCGACTACATCCGAACCCCAGCCACAACCAAAACCTACCACCATCACAGAGCGCTACCACCAAGAGTAACCACCACCAAAACATCTACATCACAATAGGGGTTTACAAGCTTTGAGTTTTTTTTTAGTGTTTTTGGTAGATCTATTTATAGTAAATAAGTTTTGGATGCTTTATTATATGGATTTGTAGATCTTAGTTTTTTAAACGTTTTTACCTTTTTTTTAATTTCAGTCGTCACATGCCGCTGCCAACCATCGACGTATTGCAAGATATAGATGCGATCTTATCCCAGAAACCCCGCCATCAAAACATCCACAACACAAAAGGTATTGCCATGTCTTGTGATTTTGAGTGTTTTTATTAGATCTATGTATTTTAAACAAGGTCTTAAAGATTTCTTAAATGGATATGTGGATTTTAACTATGAATCTTGGTCTTTTAATGTTTTTGAGCATATTTTATTTTAGCCACCATCTCCTTCTGATGACCGCCATCATTGTGGTTGTTGTTGTTTCGTCCGGCCACCACTTGTTAGACCAAACTAGATTTGATGGGCCGGTCCAATTATATAGATGGGTCGTACCTATTAGGTTATGTGTTAGTTGCTTGATCTCTAAGTTATGACATTAGTATAAATACACATACAATCTAATGTACAAATCACAATTACAATTACAATAATATATATTGTTAGGAATACGAAAGTATCGGTCACTTCCATTAATATCGTTAGATAGCTCATATAGTAATATTTGAAAACTAGATAGGCTAGCTTAGGAAAAGCTCATGGAAATCCCATGGACAAAGCCCATGGCCGGCCATATCATAAGTATTTATACCATTTCCATGCTATGGAAAGGGTGTTGGTTGTTTCATTTTTCACATAGTAATATTCATTTTCTCTTTCACTTTCTCTCACTAGAAGCAACCATCTACTCTCTTTCTCTCTGCAGATTTCTTCTTTGTGTGTTTAAAGATTACTTAGATTCTACAATTGATATCAAGAGCCATGGGGTAATATTGTTCGTTCTTGTGTTTGTTTCTACTCGTCAATTTTGGTTGGAATCCATCAAAAGGTTTTCACCTTTTGAGGGTTTAAAAACCATAAAGTTCACTACTTTCTTCTTCCTTTATCTTAGTATT
>BQNB010017821.1:23701-34478 GCA_026074375.1 Tanacetum coccineum
AAAATACACATTATTTGATTTAGATGCAAAATTTAAATCAGGGGCAAAGTGGGAATTTATTATTAAATTAAAATGCCTTACATTTACTCTCTTTCTAATCAGTAATCACGATCTCTAACCAAATCAAAAAATATTTTTCTCTCAAGGTAACCCTAGCCACTTTCGATCCACAAAAACCATTCTCAGCCATCAAAATTCTTTACTACTTTTCAATGAAGTTTTACGATTCTTTGACGAATAATTCGATTTGGGGGTTTCGTAGGTCGCTATTACATTAATCACTTATTTAAGGTTTGATTTTTTTATTTGATATGTTGGTTTATGTGTTTGCTAATTGGTTGAAAACTGTTGTAATTACAACAGATTTGTTGGAATATGTAAAATTTAGTCATGGGTGCTTATGTCAATGAATATGGTGTGGAGGAATTTGGTATTTATGGCGGTGGGATTTTTATAGATTTGATACAGAATATCATTCGAGCAGTGGTGGATATGCAGTACCGATTGTTTAAGGTTGTGAAATCTATATTACTGTTATTAAAACATCATTGCTTCGTTTGTTGTTTGTCAATTATTATGACCTTTTAAAATACCTTTCTCACAGTAAAGCATCAATTTTAAATAGTTTGATTCAATAAAGAAATGTTAATGTTTGTTTTTATATATAGAGGAGACAATCGATCACCTGCTCTATCCTAATCTTGGATCATAAATGATACACGAACAACATCTATAGTTTTTTTTCATTTTCTTGGAATTATTATAGGAAACGTATGACCTGTATTTGCAAAAAAAAAACTACTTCACTGATTACGCCCATCATCTCTTGCAATGTCACCATAGTTTCTGAATCCTTATTATGATTTTTATTTTCCTTATTGTGATGTTGTAGGCAATGTTTGAAGGGATGCTGGTTGATATACCATTCACAACTTTTTTCTTGAGCAAACTAAAGCAAAAGTATGTTTTGCTTGCTAGCTCTTACATTTTTATAAAGCAAACTAAATGAAAAGTAAGTATCTAATTACAATCTCCCATCAGGCATCTATACAACATGAATAATTCCATTTAAAAACACATGACATGGAAGCGTGAGTTGTTACAAGCATTTTATTTTGGTGGTTTAATACTACTTATTGCTATGTTGTTTTAACAGGGATGGCTCAAGGATAGGAAATACTATGCGATAAAGATGATAAGCGAAAGTATTTGTGTTGTTACAAGGCGTGCATAAATGTTCTCGAAAAGCGTGCATATATGTTTTTGGAAGGCGTGCACATATGTTTTAGACGACGTGTGATGAAGATGAAGAAATGCACTTTTGTTCTTGAAGACGTGGATATATGTTTTTGGAAGGCATGCACATACGTTTTTAGACGACGTGTGATGAAGATGAAGAAATGCACTTTTGTTCTTCAAGACGTGCATACATGTTTTCGGAAGACTTGCATATATGTTTTTGGATGGCGTGCATGTTCTAATTAATTTGATGAGAAACACATGTTCTATTTAAGTATGAAACACGAATGGTTTATAATTTGTGAAACATGTATGTTTTATTTTAGTAATTGTGAAACATGCATGTACTTTAAAACATGAATGGTTTATAAAGTGTGAAACATGTATGTAAACATGTTTGTACTAAAGACATGTATGTTTTTTCATTTTCGCCAATGTTTGTTCTTTTTTATTATAAAACATGAATGGTTTATAATGTGTGAAACATGTATGTTTGATTTAAGAATGACAAAAAGGTATTAGTACATACATGTTTTTTTTAATATTGCATGTATGCTTTTTCAGTGCATGGATGTTTTCTAATGAAATCTAAAAAAATAAAAAATTACTACCACATATATATGTTTTAAAAGAACATGTAACCAGTATAAATCCAACATAATCTAAATTAAACAAGTATAACGTACTAAGGAAAATTGTGACAAACACGGTGGTAAAGTAATTATATTAAAGTAACCAAATAGGTAATGATAACAACTCGTATTACTCGTCGTCCTCATCTTTATCATATCTGTCATTTGCGTCATCTTCTTCTAGTTCGGCAGTATCATCAACATCATCATCTTCTTCATCATCTGCATCTTCTTCCACATCCACATCTTCTTCATCTTCCATATCTTCATCATTAATTGTTTGCTTGTTATATCCTTGTTTAGTATGATCTAATTCACCACAATTAACACATGGCCTGTCACATCCTCATATATTATGACATAATTCTTCACATTACTACATGTATGTTGTTTCAAGGATACATGAAATAATACACACAAACACCATCATAATTAACTTTCACAAATACAAACATAAATCCGTAACGTAACTAACATACATGTAAAGTCTAACTTAAATGTCTACCAATATAAAAGTTACGTTGGACAAATAAAAGGTATAGAGAACTTGCTTCATTCATCTATAAGGTAACAAACATGCATGCATAAAAAAATCATAAATTTTATTCCTACTGATATGATCCCATCTAGGGGTGTTATCGGGTCGGGTTATTGGGTTATCGGGTCGGGTTTCGATTTTTAAAAACTCACCCGCAACCCGACCCGATAAGGAATCGGGTTATCGGGTTCGGGTGGTATTCGGGTCGGGTTATGTCGGGTCGGGTGATTCGGGTTATCGGGTGATACTACAAAAGAGATTTTTATTTGCTTTTTATCAATAAATTATCTTCGTCGTAGTGCGAAAGAGATATTTTTTAGTCTTTCAATGCTTTTCATTACAATTAAAAGAAATTTTGTTTTCTTTCTGTTTCTTCGACTCCTATTCACTATCTGATAAATGAGTTCTTTTCTTCTTATCATTATTTCATTTACTTTCACCTTTCTTATAAACTGATTTTATAAAATACTAACACATTCGATTTTATATCTATGGCTTAAATCACCATACCACATGGTTTAATCTGTTGGCAAATGTAGTAAAATAATTGTTCAAAATCTAGTTATCCTAATATCACATTGGTATCGCTTCATTTCATAAAGGTACATAGAGCGGTACCAGTATGCATGAATACATTTGAAAAAAAAATTAAAAAATGGATTTTCGGGTCTTGTCGGGTTGACCCGATAACCCGATAATATTAATAATTTAACCCGAACCCGACCCGATAACACTATCGGGTTATCGGGTTCGGGTCAAAACAACCCGACAAGATTTTTTAACCCGATTTAACCCGACCCGATAAGCATTATCGGGTTCGGGTCGGGTCAACCCGACCCTACTGACACCCCTAATCCCATCTATAAAGTAACAAACATGCATGCACAACATCTGAATATCACAATTATGTTTTTTATAAGGTAACTTAAAGGCTCTAATTACCAACATCCATATCAAGTTCATGTTCCGATAAAAATAATATAACAAGTATGTTTTCCTAATTATATTAACCCATCTGCTTGTTTGGATTCAAAGGTTAATACAATAATGAATGTGAAAGAAATAAAACACAAACCATTATGCTCGTTTGGATCATCATGCGCAAGATCCATATCAGATTCATGTTCCAATACAACATCTTGATTATTCTGTTCTTGAGCAACGCTTGGATCTGAATAAGTAACAACATATGTACCTTCTTCTTGAACAATAACAACCATGATTTTTTTTCTTGACAACTGAAAAACATAGATATTTGATTTAATCGTTTATATTGAATCGGAACAGATGTACAATAACAACCATGTTTTTTTCCTTGACAACTGAAAAATATAGATCTTTGATTTAATCGTTTATGTTGAATTAGGGTTTACGTATGAACATGATTGGAGAGGAAGATATGGAGAAATAAACTATAAAAATGAAAACCGTAATCTTTCCAAAATCCCATCTATTCTGATATGATCCCATCTATAAAGTAACAAACATGCATGCACAACATCTGAATATCACAATTATGTTTTTATAAGGTAACTTAAAGGCTCTAATTACCAACATCCATATCAAGTTCATGTTCCGACAGAAATAATATAACAAGTATGTTTTCCTAATTATATTAACCGATCCGCTTGTTTGGATTCAAAGGTTAATACAATAATGAATGTGAAAAAATAAAACACAAACCATTATGCTCGTTTGGATCATCATGCGCAAGATCCATATCAGATTCATGTTCCAATACAACATCTTGATTATTCTGTTCTTTAGCAATGTTTGGATCTGAATAAGTAACAACATCTGTACCTTCTTCTTGAACAATAACAACCATGTTTTTTTCTTCTTGATAACTGAAAAACATAGATCTTTTATTTAATCGTTTATATTTAATTAGGGTTTGCGATATACATGTTTGGTGAAGAAGATATAGAGAAATAAACTATAAAATTGTAAACCGAAATCTTTCACAGATTTCAGCTAAATTTGAATTATCAGCATATAACGTTTAATATGTTAAATTACAGTTTTGTCCTTGCGTAATTCAACATACCTAAATTAAAAAGAGAGAAGATACTAAATTGTGATTGGTTAAGGTGGTTCTCGCAGTTCATCGCACTAAATATTGGTGCTGAAATAAAGTCCCCCCATATATATAATATATATATATAAATCTTAATATATATATTATATATGAATAATATATATATAAATATATATAATATATATATATAATATATATATATATATATATCTGTTTAAAACTCACTTTGATACCATGAAATGTGATTAGTTTAACTTGATAAACCTTATATCACTTTTAAAGGGACCAACAAGTGTTATCAGAGCCTTATGGTTTATAAAACTTTTTCAAAAAGCAAAAGTGATTTTTAAAATTAATATAATTATATCTAAATAATTTCCTTTCTAAAGAAGTTGTTTAAATTAAATATATAAAAAGAGGATATCCAAACGTTAGAATGACCGCACTATCTTTCTCTCACCTACTTTTTCAGTTGAATAGACGGTTGTTTACTATTCTAGGTGTTAAAAGCATGATGTGCTAACTATCATTAAATACAAAGTTTAGAACACATGTTAAAAACAAACCCTAAACATTCCCATAACTTTATAACCTCAAATGACATTTACACATTCTCAAAGAAAAGGTTATAACTTCATCAATTATATAATCACATCCAACCAATCCACACTTACTTTTCACAAACTTATCAAGAACACATACACAAAAGCTCAAACCAAATTAAACTTTGAAAACCCTAAAATAACAAAAATGGCAGAATCATCCAACCCAACTCCAATCTCATCACCACCTGAAGTAGTTCCAAAGGAAGAACCTGTCACCTTGGATAGACCAGAAAGTCCAAATCCTTTTCTACCTGCATATCAGGTTGACTTCACTTTTGATCAAATAACCTTCAACACCAACAATGAGGTTGCCTTACTGTAACCAAAAAACCCAAACTCTAAATACTTTCAAGTCATCTGTGACTTCATCTTAAAATGTTGTCTTAGGGAAGCATTCACTAGAGCCCTAAATCAATATAAAGAATATCTTTCTGAATTCTAGTATACTGCAAAAACCTTAGAAAACTCTAAGATATGGGTGTCCACTCTTACAGGGGGAATAAAAGGAGAGATAGGTATCACTACCTTTAGGAAAGCTTTTAGGGAACCTTGTCTACCTCACTCAAGTATGTATGTCTCTCCACCCTCCTTAGTAGTAGTAAGACCATGGTTTGCAACCATTGGGTATAGTGGAGAAATTAGGGCAAAAGGAACTCTCAAAAGGAGTTTTTTTCCTCCTAGGTGGAGGTTGCTGATGGCTCAGATTATTCAGTGTTTAGGAGGAAAAATAGGTGGGCATGATCAAATATCAAACAAAGATTCCATCATCCTTTAATGTCTGGCCAATGGGGTGGAAGTAGATTTTGCTTAGATAATTTGGGAAGATATAATCCATAAGCTAAACAAGAAAATAAGGGAAAGAGTTGTTCATTACCCTAGGTTTATATCTCTTCTTTGAAATACATGATGCCTGGGTATGATAATCAAGACCTCTCCATCAATCCTACTCAAGTCTTTAGTGTTCACAACTGGGTACTAAAGCAAAACCAACCTGAAGGACCTCCCTTCACTGACCACATGAAGGCCATTTGCAATGCAGATGTGCCTGTGGAAACCCAAGCTCAAGAAACCTCCTCACAAAATTAGAAGAAGGTTCCCAAAGGCAAAAAGCATAGAGCTATAAGTGGACTCAGAAGAAAACAATCTTCAAAACACACATCTGAGTCCAAGACTAAGGCATCCAAATCCAAAACTAGCCAATCAGATAAAGAAACTCAGTCCAATTTGGCCAAGGATAAAAGCCCAAGCCATCCTTCAGTTTCCATACCTATGGATGCTGAACTGCATAAAGAGGACCAGCAAGCAGCTGGTGGCCCAACATCTTTAAGGGTCACCAGTGAAGAAGGAGCCATCCTTCAGGTCAGTAGTTATATGTCTGCATTTATACATATTGAACCTGTTTCTTTAGTTTCATTTACTTTTTACTCTAAGTCTACATCAGGATCTGATGCTTCAGCAGATTCCACAGCTAAAGCTGATCCTAAAACATCTACTCCTTATGATTCTATACCTCACCAATAGGGTATGGATAAAGGAACCAAAAACTATGCACCTGATCATATATTTGCAGGGACTAACCCAAGTGTTCTTGTAGATTCCACCAAATTTGGTAGAGATGGGTTAACAACTAACCACACTAAAACTGGTGCCACTAAGGATATGAGATTTGCTTTCATGGATACTGACTCCAATGAGGATGAGCCTATAATTGTCATATAAGAGAGTGAAAAAGAAGAAGCTAGAAGATATGAAGATACTCACACTTCCTCTTATATTGAACCCAAAGATAATTTAGCTCCACATCCTCCTACACCTAAATTATATCCAATCCAAGAATTGATAAATCAGGTTCTCTTGCTCAAATCTCTGAATCTAAAGTTAAAGCAAGAAAAAGACAAGGCTGAAGCTGAAGTTGCTTTTCTTAATGCTAAGCCTTTGTACCCAAATGTAAACCAGCTTACTGAGCTTCTGGTACCTTCCATAAAACTTGAAATATCTAAACTCCTATCCTCACATGAATTTAGCAGCTCTCTGCCTGATGAACTGAAAGAACTCCCCTTAAAAATCAATGCATTGTCTAGAGAAGTTAAAGAACCTACGTTTTGTTAGTAATTAAAGCATTATATTCATCTAACATAGATTTTTGCCAATTAGGGTCATGAAGGGCATGAATATGAGAGCGAGGAAGAGGTGAAGTAGTCGTAACATGACAATTCATACGCTGAAGAGGTTTAAAAATACCGGCTTTAGCACGAGTGACCATGAGATAAATAGACACGGGTTACGTTTGAGTGGCTCATGAAATTTGTGTATTTGTAAATTGAATAGGGTTAGTTTAAAGTAGTGGTGTAGCTTGGGCCGAATGGTGTTGAGGGGTAATTAGGCTTACAACAATATTGGGTGATGAGGTAGCAGACGTGGCTGAGTAGGGCTGTGGGAAGTGTTGGGTTTGGTGAGGCGGTCAGTTATGAGAATGAGTTGTGGGTGAGATGGTCGGATCAGGAAAGAGGTTGTGAGAAGGCGATATAATGGGTTGTGTAGGTGGTGGTGCAGCCATAGGCTGGGAAGCACTAATAGGTAAAATAAAATCATAAGTTGGTGGTGTAGATGGCATCTCAATACCGAACAGAAACACATTATTGTCAAAACAAACATGCCATAAGATAATGATTTAATTATTAGATATGTCGAGACAGCTATAACCATGGTAGTTTACGGGCTAACCAAGGAATAAGCAACGGGTTGAGCGGGGTTAAAGTTTATATGTAACATCAACGTGAGGATAACATAAGCATCCATAAACATGTAGATGATCATATGTGGGTGTTTGGTTATATAGTTTAGTAAAGGAAATTTCATTATTGATGGCGGTAGAAGATAGAATATTCAAAAGGTGAGCGGCCATATTAAGAGCTTCCACCGAATACGAGGGAGGTATATGAGCTTGAAAAAGCAAGGTGTTGATGAGATTATTTATGGTACATAACATATGTTCGGACTTGCCATTTTGTTGTGACGTGCATGGGCAAGAAAACCAAAATTATAAGCCATTTTGGCAAAAAAGGTCATGAAAGCGGGTGCTGCCATATTCACCTCCATGGTCACATTGCAAAGCCTTAATATCAACATTAAATTGGTTATTCACATATGCACGAAAAGAAACAAATGCATCAAACACATAAGATGTTTTACGCAAAGGGTAGACCCAAATAAAATGCAAGAAATGATCTAAGAAAATGGCATAATACTTTGTTCCACTTTCACTCAGAATTCAGGATGTCCAAAAATTTAAATGTAATATCTCAAAAATAGACATAATAGTTGACTCAGAACTGTAAAAAGGAAGATTAACATGTTTACCTAATTGACAAGCATGAAACAAAGCGAAAAACTTTGATTTATTATAAGAAATTAAGTGACTTGACTCTAAACAACGAAGCACATCTTCCCCGGGATGACCGAGGCATCTGTGCTATGTAGTAGAACTAAACGAAAGCAAAGAAAACGGAGGGTGAATAGGAGGTTGTGAAGTAGCTGGGTAAAGATCTCCCGTGCTATCACAACAGAGAATAAGCCTACCGGTTTGGTAATCGTTCACAGAAAAATCGTATGCATCAAATTCAACAAAAAACATCATTATCACGTGTAAATTTACGGATATAAATTAAATTTTTAATAATGTATGGTGTGACAAGAATATGGTTGAGATGAAGTGATTTGGAAGGTGTGTGCAATAAGCTATGTCTGGTATTTGTAACAGGTATAGAATGACCATTACTAACAAATACTGATGGATAAATACTTTGATTACTAACAGAAATGAGTATACCCATGTTGTCCGCAAGATGTGATGATGCTCCCGTGTCCATATTCCAGTTTGGATTCTGAAGAGTCGTGGTATGAAATGCATGTGGAAGAGCAGGAGCATAAGAAATCGGAGCGGGAGACATTGCAGGTTCTCCATAATACTGCATAGGTGACTGTTAAGCCAAAAAACTAACAAATTAGACCGGTGGCTGATGGGTTGGCAAGTACACACAAGGATACAATGACTGAGTTGAATTATTGGTTGCACTACACATCATCATATTAGATGTGAATATAGTGACGTAAGCAATTAATTATATGTTTGATGACAGCAGCAAGCAAATGAAAACAATTAAGAAAGTGACGCAAGGAAAATAAAATATTCGCAACAAAGATTATTAAATTAGCAATGCAAAGATTAAAGTAAGCGGCAAAAAGCAATATTGAATTGGCTATGCAAAATCATTATTCGGCAGCAAAAAGAAAATTTTAGGTTGGTGATTTAGGTTTTTGGTGGTGGGTGTTTGAGGCTCTAATACCATATTAGAATTGGTAAAACCTCATTGGAAGGTAATTGATTTGCTTGATTATTGTAACAACCCGAGTTTTACGACGCGTACGACGATCGCGTATCCGATGTCGTAATAATTATTTTTTGAGTTTCCGTGATTAAGCGTCGACATTTAAAATTTTATTTGTCGTTAATAAATATTTTTGTATTCTATTATGAAAAATTTGGAAAAGATTTGATAATTATTATTTTTGACGTTTCGCGAGTCGACGTTTGATCGCGCGTTTGTTAAATGTTTCAAGCATCGTAAAAATTTACGATGCATCTTGTTATTATTTTATTTATCATAAAATATTATTTTTGCGAACCGTGTCGGTTATGTTTCTTGTTCGAGCCAAACTCGCGTTTTAAGGTGTACACATTTTATTAAATGATTTTAATTAAATTTAGTGTTGCGGAAATTAAAAATGGTCTCGGAAGTGAAATCTCGATCCTCAGTTGTCGTTTTATTTATTTAAGTAAAAGTATAGTGTGTTAAAAATCTAAAAGAGAAAAGAGGGGAGGACTTGTTTTGCCAATTAGCCAAACTAGTGCAAGTATATAAAGAATTTTTACTTTCATTATTTCATAAAAACACACACACTAGAAAATAAACTCTCTCCCTCCTCCTCCTTGTACACCGCCGGCCACCACCACTCCGCCGCCATGGTCGCCAAAAAATTTGACGTGCAACACGATTCGAAAATATTTTCCGAATCCCCTCGTCATTTCCTACACATCCATGTAATAAAATCCCACATGCAATGAGTATTGTTAGGTTTATGGAAAATTGTCGATTATGTGGTTTTATTATATTTTGTTATTAGACTTTGTTTTGTTTAGTTTAATATAGCTTGTAATAAGGTTTATTATGCTTTAAGTAAGAAATATCTTAATAACCAAAGTCTAGGGACTAGTATTGACAAGTTAGGAAAATAAGGAAGGGAAGCCTCCCTCCCATTGCCTATAAATAGCCCTCTAATCTTCATTAGAGGGTGATGCCCTTGTAATTAACTCTCATTTTCCCTTCATAATAAGATTTGAATTTTCCCTTTACTTGCCCTCATTCTCTCTAATCTTACATGTTGATATGATTGATTCAAGATTCATGTGACCTATCAAGTGGTATCAATCGCCAATAGAGAAGTAGAGTGCTTGATTTGTGCGTGATTTTGTTCGACCAAGAATTAAGAAGTGATGGTTTCCGAATTGTGTTCTCGGAAGTGTTCATTTCATTCTCGGAAGTGTGGTTTTGATTTTTGGTTGAAGATTTGCATTCTCAGTAGAGTGGTTTTGAGTTTCAGAAGACTTTTTCTTGTAAATTTAGCAATTTCAGTACGAAATATCAATGTAATAGATATATTCGAT